>WURT03388711.1:0-41100 GCA_009936505.3 Holothuria glaberrima | reverse complement strand
CCTTAGTATTAACTAAGTATATGCATTTATGAAGACATTGCGGTTTTGTACCGTCTCACTACTTCGATGGTAAACACAGCAGCATTGCCTCCAAACGAGATATTGCAGTCAGGGTTTACTCTCTAAAAGAATTTGAAGCAGTCTGAGTATTGTCAAAGACATAAACTTTACGATTACCCATAAAAAGAGCTTCTTGTAGTCTTTGTTCTTTTAAGTCATTGATATTTTTTTTCCTTCGATAAGGAATAAGTCAGTGACCCTTTGGGCGTTACAATCATTTGTGAGCAAAACACCAGTAAAGAACCCTTTCGCTGGCAAGTTACACAATGTAGGCTAACAAAATTATGCTTGCCGTAATCTTCTTCATACAGTCATGTGACCAGCAAGGAATGTTTTACCAAGTGTTATTTTGAAGACATTCTCGTAAGATGCCTTTCTGCACAATTTCAAGTTTTTATGGGTGAAGTAATTTAACATGTATTGATGTATCAGCTCATACCATAAACAAAATTCATTTTCCTAGTTTTCCATTATGACAAAAAAGGAGAGCGTTTTCCTTAGTATTAACTAAGTATATGCATTTATGAAGACATTGCGGTTTTGTACCGTCTCACTACTTCGATGGTAAACACTGAACAGAAATTATGGGAGAAAGAAAGTTCATAACAGAATTTTAGGATAATTCTTGCCCAAGATTGTTAGTCTATATTACAATCAAAAAAGTGACAAAATTGACCCACTACAGTATCCAATTATTTCAATAATTTGATAAACCTTTGACCATTTGTTATTTACATTGTTACTGCGTAACTGTTGAACATTTACTCCCCAAGCGTTGGGTAAAGTTTCTGCCCATCAGTAGGGGAAAATTGTATCAATTTAAATAAAAGACAGTAACCACTTTTTAGCGATACAGCTTTCGATGTTTATTGGACACTATTCTGGCCAATAATATTCATTCGTTCCTAGATTTTCATAACTTGTTCTACACTATGAAATTTCTTGAATGCAAAATTCAAACATTCGTAGCGATGTTCGTTGGGAAACACAGAACAATATGCCTACACAGAGAGGTATTATTCAGTTAATTACAACCATCACTAATTAAGAAGCCTTGGTCTTACCAATTTGCTTTTCAGATTAATTCGTTATTTACGAAATAATCTGTTTTAAAGGGCACTGTCGAATTATACACCGATGATGTGTACGCCCATCAATACACCATAAGTAACAGCAGCCATGTCTGAAAAATAAGGAAAAACTGCAATTTGTGGAATTGTATTAGTGAATAAACGGTCGAGTCTCCAACTTTAACAAAATAAAGGACGAATAGAAGCAGTGTCCGACAAATAAGCTTTATTCCTATTCTAACAACCAAAAATGAGTGAAAAAGTCATTTTTATCAGTTGTTAAGTTGAATCTGTCAAATGAAGATGTCTTCCAAGTAAAAACAATCACAGGTCATTGATAAACAAAATGTGCTACAATTAAAGGTTTCTAGATCTCCACGTTCATCGTCTGTACTCGCGAACACAATAAGCCCGTCTTACTTTTAAGTGACATATCAGACAACGTTACCATACACGTTAGGCTAAAACTGAATTATGGCTCAGACTGTCAGATATTAACCTTTTATTGAATAACCAAAACACATTTTAATCAAGCAAAAAACGTATTTGGCATTTTTTCAAAAAAACTGGAACAAATAATGATGATGACGATGATGATGATGATGATGACGACGACGACGACGACGACGACGACGACGACAATTATGATAAGGGGGTGAAAATTTTTTCTTTGGGCCAAATGTGTGAAAAATATATTAAGTCAATGGCAACTTCAAACATTGTGGAAGGCGAAAAAATTTTCAAAGGGGCATGTCGGAATATAGCGATCCTCTGTTTCACAGCCACTAAGTTGCTCCGCTTAAATGTGTAAAGTACCCACTTCCTTGGCGAAAAATTTCTAATTTCTTTATCAGCCATTCCCAGAAAAGATTCACATTTCAAAAGAAAAATTTATTCTCTTTCCAATGATATGACTTTGAGTACATTTTAAAGTGGTCAACAGTAGGCACTTTTTACGATATGGAAAAAATCGGAGTTAAAGTCAATGAAAAATTTTATGAAGAAGACCGGCAAATTTACCATTAAACAGTGCATTCCAGCTTCTGTACCTTTCGCTACCGAGGTCAGAATTTTATGGGGTAAATTGATCCAGAAAGTTGATTAGGTAAACGTTCGAGTGGTATAATTTATAATATGATTGATTGAGTGGAGCAGTAGGCACTTTTTCGATGAAAAAAATATATCGATCCTGCAGCCTTATATTTTCTTTGTTTAATGATGACGTCACTTGCTATTTTTCCCTCGTTTCGTGCAACCGTGAGTCAGGATTTACAGCACAGGTAGTTTTGATCACGATTTTGCCTCGTTTTGGTAAGTTTTGGTTATAAATCTTATATAAATTCAGTAAGGGAAGTATAATCAACAAAATTATGAAACTAGAAGCAATTTGATAACACTTTAAGGTAAGAAAATGCAGTTTTAAAAACAACAGGCCGTGTTTGTTATTGCTCGAGAGCTTAAGAATTGGAACGTTCCACTCATTTGTAAGGTAGAATAATATATTGTGCACAGCGTGAGTATAGACTCGACGGAGAAATTTCAGTGACCAGCTTATTTGTAAAATGTGAGCTACTTAGACATGTTGATTTTAATTAACAGTAATGAATTCAGTACAGCATAACTATCAGAAATGAGACCACTGATTTGAAAGCCCTCTACAAAATCGACTAGTCAGTTGAAATGTAGGTCATCTCACAGAGCTGTGCGTTCACCATCGTAAGGTCATGACTTCGCCTTTTAGAGCCTCTCAGACTGTAGCGCGTGAGATTTCAGAGGAGCGTTTGCTGTCAATATATTCCGATATGCTTCGCCTCCATTAGCTCCCTTGGTTACGTGACCGGACAAATAACCCCGAGACAAATACCCACCCGGACGGATACCCCCTGGACATTATTCCCCCTGACAATTACCGCCCAGGTAACGTGACCGGAAAAATAACCCCAGACAAAAACCCACCCGGACGGATACCCCCTGGACATTATTACCCCGGACGATTACCCCCCAGTCAATAACCCCTCGACAATTACCTCCCGGACATTTACCCCCGAACAAATACCAGGCCGGGCAATTACCCCCAGGACAACTACCACCTGGACGGATACCCTCGGACAATTAGCCCCGAGGAAAAAACCCACCCGGACAACTACCCCCTTAGACGAATACCCCTGTCAAATACCCCCCGGACAAAAACCCACTGGGCAAATGCTGTTTAATATCGGGGAAGGGTGCAGCAACGGGTACGCAGGTCTTTTTTCGAGTTTAGTTGGTGGCGGGTCCCTAACATATACTCAGGCCCCTCGGGCAAATGCGAGAGCATTTTCACAATTGGATCAGGGTGTCCCTCAAACTGGCATCACTAGGGTCGTCGTGTGCCCCGACCCTTGAAAAATCCCCACCCCCGACTTTTTAAAAAAGTCCCGGAAACGGGCTTTTCATATCTAAGCCTCAAAAATCATGGATAGGTTTGGGAAAGGGTCGTGTTCAGGGGTAAGATAGGGGGACGGCGGATGAAGAAGCAGGGGTGGGTAGCTGTGATAACTGATGGTAGTTATTATTAATTTTGTATTAGTTATAGAAACACTATTCTGGAACAATAACCCCCGAACAATTTCGACTAATTCCTATTCACCATTTTCAAGTTTTTTGGAGTAATTTTACTTGATTTGTTTTGCTATTCTGGGCTATTTTTAGCCATTTTAAGACGGAGTGAGCAGCGGGGAGGGCGTGGCAAGCACAACCATGGTCCATCCCTCAAGTTAGGTGTGTCATCACAATCCATACCCCTTTTTCCCTGTCAGTTGAAAAGTCAGCGGACAATCCATCTCCGGGTTTCATTGTATCAAGGAGCGCTGGTCTATCAGTCAAAACCGGTTACAGTTTAACCCGTTATACCAGCAAAATTGCCGCGCCTGTTAACTTTCATAATAGTGTGTATGATTGTATGAAATATAAGAAAAAAGAGGCTTGATATCATCTCGTCACTGCCATTTGAAAGAAAACCTATTCTCTTTGCCTAGTCATTCTTTTGCATTAAGGATGAAGATAATTTATGAAATCAATGTTAGTTTCCTAGTAACAATAATTATGCATGCCAACTATAAACGAATTAGTGTTTGCTACAGTGCCTCGAAATTGCCCACCATGTAAAATAATAGGTTCTCCTTGTAATATTTTTTACAAAGGCCAGTAGTGTTAGGCCCTTACCCGGAATTTTTCATGGGGTGTTCCCCTCACCTTTGAGAGATTTTTACTTTACGAAATTGTGCTTAGATGCAAAATGGTGCCATATTTTGCCATTCTTAGGCAGGACTAAACTTACATCATTGGCGTCGCCAGGAGTCCGTAATGGGGGAGGGATCATCCAAATTCATGGTGATGTCACATATACGTAATCAGCATTGCGCGTGCATTTTTATTTTGAAGTACCCAAAAACTACACCTCACCACACCCCCTACAAAAATACTTCTCATAAGGTCCTCGCTTCCTCATGCCTCCATGGGTTCAATTCCCACCTCGAGTCTGACAGTCAAAAGCTGAAATGTAGTCGGTGTCGGATGGGGGCATTAAATGGCGGCCCCAGGAGCAGGATCGGATTGTAATAGCTATAAACCTGCCTCGTTGTACTCTGAGTAACGTACGAAAATACCCACAACAAGGAAGAGTAAATCACCTTCGAGATAAGTCGACAAGTGGCCAAGTGGCCCCAGCTTATTAACACAAAATCTGTATAAATCTGAAATCTGATTTACAGGCAAACTCAGTTTACACACAAATGCGGTATACACAGAAAACCACAGGCGCGACGACGCACCAATAGAACAAAAATTGAGGCATGTGCAATAAATCTTCCTAGGTAATATGTTGTTATTTACAGTGTTATATTTTGATCTTAATTGCTACAAAATACCGATTTATATCAGCTTATAGACAGGGACGTACTTAAAGGACCTTCTGATTGGGGCTGTAGGGTAAACAAAATCCGACTGGATACTCTTTAAAGCATATAAATTCCTACTGTGGCACAAACTAGATTGCGCACAAAACGCACCGTATTTTCGTGTCCGATCGTACGTCATGGGACTACAAGGACCACCATTTGGGATCGTACTTCTCCAACAACGTGGATGAATATTACTCCAATGTTTGTTCTGTACGGCAACAATACGCAAAGAATCCTTGTATGAAATGGTACCTACCGATCTCTGAAAAACGAGTGTGTAATTAGCCTTTACCCAGACGGTCGTTCCAAATTGTTAAATTAAGTACTTAGAAAACAAAAGTATTATCATTAAGTATTTCCTTCGTAAAAAAGTGATGTCAACGTGATAGTCCGATTGTGTCGAATGTCCAGTTCTGTTTTAGTAAGTTATATTCTTTAATTTGTTTATTGAGTACAAACTTCAGACTGCAAGAAGGTACAAAAGTGCCAAAAGCGGCTGCATAGCAAGCGATATTCGTCGCTAGCAACGAGGCCCTTAAAGTTGAAAACTTATTTTGTTCATGTCAATTTGTATTCTGGCATGATGACGCCAAAATATGTCTCGAACACATATACACCCAGTATTAATTTTAATACTAGTAAATTTGAACTACATCTCCTTCTGGAGAAGACTGTCCTACAGTCGAAACGTCAAGCCGATTTCATGCACATTATTCTTCAGCCCTGGTGATTTTGTGGATAAGCAGTTTTTAACAGATAAGTTATTTTATATTAAATTTTGTTAAACAGAATACATGGAATATCCGAAAAATTTCTACTAACTTCATACAAATATTCTATCTTTGCAAGCAAAACGAGAAATCGTCAGATGCTTTAACGTTTTTCAGTAATTCCCATATTAAAGAAACACATGATTTTTAGCTTTCACGTTTAAGAGAATGTTTTAAGTAAGCCAATTCTGTTCAGAATAAGCGGAGCGCGACTATTGGTTCCGGCGAAGAGTAGAAATTTTCCCTAAACATGACCACTACATTGCAGTAAATGGCACAAGTGATTCTATGCCGTTGGATTCACCAGCTTAAAAAATTCGCCCGGCCGCTGGGATGGGGTCGGGGCAGACGAATTCTGGTACAATTCTGGTACAATTCTGGTAGTAACCGGGGTGAGCAGGTGTATTTGTGACGGGCGGAGTTTCCCTTTTCGGAGGTTATTGCCGGGGGGTAATTGTCCTCGGGGTAATTGCCCAGAGGGTACTTGTCCGGTGGGTTATTGTCCTCGGGGGTATTTGTCCATGGGGTTGTATGTCCGGGGGGTAATTGTCCAGGATGTACTTATCCTTGGAGGTATTCGTCCTCGGGGTTTTTGTCCGGTTGGTAGTTGTCCGGATGGTATAAGACCGGGTGGTATAAGACCGGGGGTGAATGTCCGAGTCGGTAGTCGTCCGGGTGGTTTTTGACCGGGGAGTATTTGTCCGGGGGGTTTTGTCCGGCAACCCTTGGTTACGGGCCTGAGTACATGTAAAGGAAGAGGCAATCCTTGCAATGTTTGTTGATATCAGTGCGATTGATCACAGTTGTACAGAAGCACAGCTTCTTGAAAATTTTCCTTCGCACTATATGACTGGTATATGTGTAACGAAGCAATGGATTTGAAAATAGAAGCTAAATGTTTTGGAGGCCGGCAACTATTTTTGAGGGACGGTCAATTTCATGTGGAGGGGGAGGGCGGGCCGTCCCTCTATAACCAATTGTGGAGAACACGTGATCTAGTTTAAAAAAACAAAATATAGCAGGATTTTGCATATAAGCCCTTCGGGGACACCATTTCCCTTACACCGCTATACAGGACGGCGGTAAAGAACGGGGACGTTGAGTCGACTTCCCCCATACCAAAAACCTGGTTAAACACCCCTGCATATCGACAACATGTGTCAACGAACTCTTGACAGGACTAACGTTAGGTTGAAGGTCAAGTTTAGGTCAAGGTGGATTGTGCACTGTGTACGTACGGTATTGTAAACAAAGGTCACAAGCTATAATGTGCAAGAACGTAGGTCCACTGTACTGTACTAACGTCTACCGCACTTAGTTGCAGACGACTCTCTGAAAAGGCCCAAAATTGGGGTAAACTCATTACTAAAGTAAAATAAGACCTACGAACAAAAAGGACGTATACAAAATTTTACTCTTTCAAAACATAACGTATGCTTTGAAATGGCAGGTTGAAAGATAGCTGCGAGGGAGGAGTTTATGATATTTTGCAACTGACAGGGCTGCTTCATTACAACTGAAGTTACAGGAACATTAGGCCTACTAACGATAGGCATAGGCTTAGGCTCTCTGATGGCAGAACTGACGTTAGGCGTAAGACAAGGGAAAGAATTATTTGCACTTACAATAGATGTAGGCTTAGGCTTGTTGTAATGTTGCTGTGAAATGGACTCATAACGTTCTCGATTTTACTTCAGCTTAGTCTGCTAGTGTAAGATCTGATCTTACACTAATCTCATGTTTGTGATCTGCCGCAGCCATGATCTGGTATGCTGAGTGACTAGCAACCAGAATTTGCAGAATAATAGACTGGGCTTTACCTTATCTATTGTTCGGTCAGAAGTGGGATAGACCAGACAAAAGTTCTAAAATTCGGAGTTGAGGATGAAAATTAATCAGTAAAGCACCTCTGGCAAATCACGGTCAGGACTAGACGTAACCTGTGGTCAGACTTAAGTTTGTAAAAAAGAGGTCGGTGCTCTGGATCGCTACGTTGACGGGGCTCTGTCCTGAGAGACGGGATAATTAGTCTAGGGCTGAGGAGTATTTTGCCTTTAGCCGTGGAATACCTAGCAGCTTGGTCCAAGCCTAAGGTGCGTCTGCGTGGCTTCATCTGCTGTGCAACTGTTTGAAATAATTATATAATTTCCTTTAACCTATTTTGGGTTATTAACTTAAAAAAGAGATTTTGACAAGGTAAACTTATACATGATTTAACCAAATTTAGAAGAATATTTTCTACTTAGACCTTATTATGAATTGACACTTATAGATTTCGATGACGTCATTCTAATAATTAATATACTATTTATGCAGATAACGTCATTCTTATGTTTTTCTTTGTTTTTTGTCTTATTATTTATTTTTTTTTGACAAAGGAGGGGAGTTATGATTTTTTTTTGTTTATTTTCCATTTCAATTTTCTTTTCAATGGTGCTAAATTTGTTCCAATCGGATTTAGTTTGAGAAAGATATGACCGTTATTATAAGATTTAATCCTAAATTAAACAAGACCTAAGTTGAAGTTTGATAGGGATTCTAACGAAACTTCACACGAACGGAGGGATTACATGAGATTGCACAATTGACTAGCTTCAGTTTTTGAAGTGGTTATGAATGAAAACGAAATAGAGACAAAATAGAGAGAATTTTTTCTCTCCAGGGAGGCTTCAACTGGGAGGGCATGTAATTTCAAAGCATTGTGTTCATGAATAACAAAAGAAGTATGGTACATGTATTGAACATACACATAACGTCTCTCATCACTTTAATTTTCGATTGTTTCTTTCTTTGTTTTTGATACATCGGCTTTCGAATCTTTCTTTACATTTTCCATACTTTTCTTTTCCAGCATAGGAAAAAATTTGTTTCACAATACTGAATATAAAGTATCTTTCCTTTTTTTTCACAATACTGAATATAACGTATCTTTCTTTACACTTTCCATACTTTTCTTTTCCATCATATGAAAACATTTGTTTCACAAAACTGAACTATAACGTGTCCGTAAATTGGTAGACTTTGAAGTAATTGCATAAAGATTGTGTGTAAAAGGACGTTACCATACGTTTACGTATTCCTATATAAAAAGTGTGTTAAAAAGCCGAGGCGAAGTGATTTTTTCGCCCTACTTTTCTCTTCGCCCTTTGGTTCGACTTTTCCACAGAATCAATGCTGTAATTGATTCACCCATATATATATATATATATATATATATATATATAAAGTTTCTAAAGGAATCCACCAGGTTATGCTTCACATTGTATAGATAAGAATCTTGATGTTTATTAATGTTTGAACACATGATTTATATAAGAGGGTGTAACTATATCTCCTTTGGTAAATAAAGCTGTCAGCCTGATAAAGTTGTTTCAAAGTTTGAAAAATTATGCCAAAGTATATTATTTTTTTATCAGTTATTCAAAGAAACGAATCACCACGCTGGGATAAGTGGAACATAGGACCTTCAACTACAGAGTTCGGACGTATAATGCCATGTTATTGACAAAAATGTTTACTTTGTTAGGAATGTACTTGTTATGCCACAAGCTAAGGTTAATTTTTACCTAAGGTTAGTGGTGACAGGTGTCATTTAACTAACCAAGGTATGAAGAAATATTTCAGATAATATTTATTCTACTTCTTTAAATGTTAATGAACTCTCCGAAAGAGACAAATTGAGTATTGCAGCCTGAAGTATGATGATTGCTCTTATGAAGAAACACAGAACCGACACACCTCGCCGCTACACCTCTGCATGGCATGCACTAAAACGTAAATAGTATAAAGGTTTAGATTTCAATTTTTTAATTTGCAGTAAAATTTGATTGGCTTATCCTCAGTTGCATTTTTATAGTGTTGTCTAGGGTGATCATCAATCAATGAAGAGAAATTGTCGGAAAGTTGGTACTTTTTAAAATTAAACACCCCTGTAAAGAGAAAGTAAAGCGACCCAGTAAGTCTAAGATGCTTGGGTAGTACCGCAGTGAACATTGTTTACTAAAGTAGTGCGCTTTTTACTTTCACTGTTTAAGCCACGATAATGTACTAGTGTGTAGTATTACGAGTAGGGAAGGGGTATTTAGGACTTGTTAACCTTGGGAATGAGTATTTCATGTGTATTGTTGATGGGGGTATATATATTGTTTAGTTCCGGGATGAGCGGACTTGTCTAGTCAGTCCTTTTGCAGTATAAAAGTGTGCTGCAACACGAGGTCTTATTCTGTCACGTTGTACTGTCGATCAGTGCAGAGCAGGGTGTGGATCCATTGTAGCTACCGCGCACAGTGAGTTTGCTTTACCTTTTGGGAATTGATGGGTCAAAATTAGTTGTAATCTGTGCCAGGAACCTTGATTTGTGGCAATAGTAAGACATATTGGCCGTGTTAAGTGGGAATTGTTTCAGGCATTAAGAAGTGTAGCCATAGTAACTATGTAATATATTTTTCTGGTTTGGGCCACATGAAGCTCCTTGTGTGTGTTAAGTTCTTTAGTTACTGTCTGGATGTATGCAATTCTGAATAGATGGCGCAGTTTCAATTTGCATTAAACAGGCTGACCAGTTAAGGTTGAACACAGGGCCATTGATGTTCTGTTAGGCTAATGCTAGTTGGTGTAATGAGTACGCAGCTGTGGGAGATGTTAGGTTTGTTCTCTGGGGTAAGTCGTTTTGTCTTTTGTTGTATTGCAGAGTTTTATCTAACACCACCAGAGGTGCTTTACATAATAATATTTTACATTGCTTTGCTTAGGTTTGCTTCGCTTTGCTTTGCTTAACTGTACTTTACGTAAGTCTCGTACTTGAATTACTCCCATTAGGCCAAATTACTTTACATACACAGCCAGCAGGTCAATTATAATTAAAATAGCAGGCACTGTTGAAATTAATGTTCTGGTTAATTCGTTTATTTTTGTCTGTGAGAGTCCATTTGGGAAACTCCAATAAATAGGGCCTAGTTATTGCACTGGCTCACGACACAACAAAATAATAGACAGCTCTGACTTGTCCCCATTGTTCTATTAAATTTGTACGTTATCCGTAGAAAAAAATCATAGGAATTTTATACTCAAGGCTAGCCTATGCTAGTTGTACATTTGTTTGGTAAAGCTGCAAAAATCTTACCTTTAAACATCTCCATTCCCCACTTTGCTGCTACCTTTGTTGTAACTTTCGCTTTGTTTTGCTCAGTTCTTCCCATCTGTTTCTCGGTTAGCTCAGGAAAGAGTACTAGCTCATCCACATCGAATGTTGAAATGTTTAAATCGAATTTTTTCCATCGTTTAATGTTGCAGTCCAGTTTCAGATTAACTTAGTGTTGTTGATGCACGTAATTAACAATGAACATATTTTGTATGGGCTGTTGAGTCAGTAGTAGTACACGGTTCCGCCTAAAACAATTGAATGTTTCTCTTAGCAACAGTAGACAGTCTGAAGAGGTTACCAATTTCTTGTAGTTGCAAGTGTTTTGTGCATATTAATGAGAATTACTGACTCTCAATAACGGGTAGCAAGAGGTGGTATAACTATCCATATAATGTTACTTTTCTCCAGAATCTCTTCGATATCCAGGCGAAGAGCTGAAAGGCCAAATTAAACGTTACTCCCGAGAGAGTTCTATTCCCCAAATAGGCTACATACCCTGAATCGACACAATGTTTAATGTGACTCATCTTTATCTTCAGACATCTATATCTTGGGTCCAACATGAGAGACCTCGTTCTAGACTGGCTGAAAGGAATAGAAACATGGTCTTAGCCAAAAACACCGAGGAGTGACCAATTTGGAGGATGTAAATGACTGTTGGGTAGTACTGCAGGTGTGGAAGAAATATGAATGAAATTCTTTTCATCAACGTGGGCTCAGATCTAAGAAGGAAAACCCAAGATTCTGGACTCACATAGGATAGCGGTTTAACGCTTAATAAGATATGTTGTTGCTTCCAGGTTCTTTTGTTAACACGTTTAAAGAACCAGAGCCTGATTTCGTTACCAAGCAGAAGGTACGAGTATTCAATTCTCTTTTAAGAACATTTCTCAGTGCATCGAGCCAAAGGCTCATTATCCGAAAAAAAGGGAGCGCAGTCGAGTTAACTATTTGGTTGTTCTTCGTAAAACGTACACCGAACGAGGTGTCCAACTTCAAGCAAACATTATACCAATAGTTATTTTTGACCAATAATTTGGTTATAAAAAAAATGTAATGAACTGGAGTTTAAGCATCAGTTAGGCAACATTTGACCAAGTTATAAGTGATGACTCTTACTCAATAACAAAAGTTCCCAGGCTTTTAACCTTGCACGATACGCATAAAATTGAGAAAAGCGCACTATAGTATATACTCTAGTCCTCTTCATGCACCTGGAAATTTCAACTTCTTGTTCTTCGACGAACTATCAGAATCATAGTAAGTACTGTTTCAAGTTTAATTCTCTTATTAAACTAGGTATATTGCACTCTTATAAGCCAAAAAGATGGAAATTTGCGTACATATTAACAAGGCCTTTGCAGTTGTTAGGACAAAGCTTAATGATACAGCAATAATAGGCCTACGTACGTAGTCAGTAAGCTAGTTGATAGTCAGTCAGTGACTCAGTCAGTCAGTCAGTTAGCTAATTAGATGAGGTTTTATGTAGGAAAGTGCTGTGTGCAGTACAGTAGTGCAGCCTAGTGTTACCCATTCTTAGTTTTACCTAGTGACAGAAGATCTAGCCCTTACTCTAGGTATGATTACTGGTTTTTGAAATAAAAAAATGAATATTGGCAGATGCCTTAAAAATTCATAACATTGACCTCATATTCAAAATCTAGTATAGTAAGGGTGGGTTGGAATGTTGAGCAGCGAAGAAGTAAATTTGCGATTGTACAACCGACTGCATAGTCAAGTGTTTAGAGCACACGACTTGTAGCCGGAAGGTCGGGGGTTCGAATCCTGGCCGGGTCATACCAAATACTTTAAAAATGGAACCTACTGCCATTGTGCTTGCTGGTCAGCATAAGCAATGCAGTAGGGAAAACAAGCCAGTGAGCCACAACTGGTTAAAAGGCCACGGCCTTCATCTAACAAACAAACTAACTGTAGAAGCAAACTGCAATGTGGTAAATATAACACGTACTAGGCCTAGGCCTATTAGTTACCATCCTATATGTAAGATAGAGATTGGTTCTTGCAATTACTTGTTATTGCTAAATTGCCCCTTTTTACAAAAAAAAGGTTTACCTTCAATGGAATTGCCATATTCCAGTAAAAAACAAATTGCCAATAAATTGTTGACATCTCAATGTCTCCAACAGGTACTGTATAATAGTATAGGCCTAGTCGTGATACATAATGTTGTGCAGTAGGCCTACATAATGTAGCACACCCCTAAAAATTACAGATTCACCCCGTCACAACACATGCTTATGGATAATATCACATACCTTAGTAACCATTCGCTGTTCAATTTTCGATCACATGACACTAATTCTGAATATATGTAGCAAAACTATGACCTTCGTAATAAACTTTTCAAGCATTTAGAACTCTTCATGTGTTCAAAAATGGGCACGGTCAAACCAGCGAGGAGTAGAATCCAGATTTTGAGGCCCTCAAGGGACAAATTTAGGAGCCGTTTGCTTTAGAAATTAGAATTAAAATGTTTTTTGTCCAAGAATCAGTTTTTCACATGTATGACAGTAGGGAGTTGTCAAACGTTCATAAATCACTCTTTGGATTCAGAGTCGCTAGAAGGTACCTTCAACACACAATATTTCACCATTTTTTTTGCTTATCACTGCCGCTGTTATTAATTGCTCCTACCAAGTCAGTATTTACAGTATTTAAAGTATTAGGCTATAAATGCTTTAAGCATTACTTTTTCATTTCATTTACAGGATGACATAATTATAAAGGCCTGTTCAGCTTTGGTGGAGTTTCACGGATAATTCATATTTATGATATTTAATTCCAGACTGTCATTTAGCCGAATCAAGCATAACCTGTTTTGTGCTCGAGGAGTTAGTGATAACCTGTACCAACAGATTGATGTTTGTGGCAATTTTGGAAGACGCAGAGACGCTATACTGTAAATCAGAGCTTTTCACTGATTTTGTGCTATTGTGCTGTTATTGTCTCTGAATTGCTTACACGATATTTGTGGTGTGCTTCCGTTCAGTCAAAAGTTTTGCCTGGTTTACTCTTTAAATCATGCGTCAAATTCAGAATTCAAGTCATTAACAAGTTTGCATACCCTGTAACCTTCGATTTAATTGCCGTGGAGTGAATGAGTCCGTAGAATTAGAAGAGCTACAGTAAATTGAAATACTGTTGATAATGTAATGTGAAGCAGATAGAGGAGAAGCTATATAGAACATGTTGAAAGCAGAGCTGTGATAGCATTTTAAGAGGTTCCCTACAGATGGCCATGGGCTTCACCAACTTGCAAAAGAAATGTTGGCTGCCTTCGTACAGTACTTCATTCAAGGTACAGTAGCCCGTAGAATTAAACAGCCAAACTTGGGTTCCACATTGTTTCTAAGACACAACGTAGAGTGCCTGTACGAGGATGAGGGTGAGAAGAGTCGAACTGACATTCCTTTTTGATCATGTCCTTTGCATAGTACTGTAGGCAATGTAGGACAGAAGAATCATACAATGATCGAACAAAAAATTTCTCTCTATGGTCAACCTTTCATATGTAACTTGTGGATTGTGTAGAAACTGGAAAGTCGCTTGGACTAATAATTCTTTCACCGTAGACAATTGAACCAAATTGTGGGAATACTGTTTTATCATGGATAAAATCTTGTGCTTGATTTGGAAAATGTGAAAAGACTGATGCCAGATCAAAATATTTTCTTTACCATGGACTAACCTTGTTTTTAAATGGAAATGGAAATAACCCGTTCTTATATATTAATAAATTATATATTAATTATAGGAAAGCAATGTAAAATTTATGTTTTTACAATATGGACAAACCTTTTTCTAAATGTGAAAATGAATGATGCTTATGAACTTTTACCTTGGATTGGGGAATTGTGAAATGGCTGGTGCTTACAAGTTTTCTCAATCAATTTCTTCAGTTTATGAATTTTATGGTTAGAATTGTGCATGTTTCAATTAAACAGCAAGTTGTCTTAATGTCTTTGAATTTTCAGTATAGTGTCTAAGATTGCAAAAAAAAACCTACAATCATCAGGAGACATTTAATTACGTTAAAGGATCATAGAAAAATAAGAAACATTGGAGATTATGCAGGATACAGTATCATATGCGCAGGGAATAATTTATCTGGTTTCGCATTGCATTTTGCTACACAAAATGGACAAATTGCTACGCAAAATGCAATATATACTGTTTACTGTGTAGCAGATTTTGTACATGTACATCAGTAGGGTATTCAATGACTTTATGATAAAGAAACCCAGTAACCTAAAAACTGCTATGTAAATTTTGAATACTAACTTATTCCCTGCATGTATAGTATCATTTTAACGTAGAACGCACCATCTGTTGCATCTTTTGCAATTATTTCATTCATGGTAGTTTGAACAACCTGTTATGGTAATCTCAAGACAAACTCGCCTTACAAATTTTAAAGTTAATAAATTCTAATTTACTGTGAAATGGCAAATTCAATTCCTTCATTTGTTTCTTGATATTATTTTACAGTTTTTCATGTAATGGTATATAAATTTACCCAGTACAAACAAAACCTTAATCAACAGGGACTTGTAAAATACATTAATAACAGCAAAAGGATCATGTTGTCAAGGGACCTACATTAGTAATGGAATCCAAATCAATAGGACTACGACTTGTATGGGATGTTAGTAGGTCCCATTGCAATGGGACAAGCTAGGTTCACATAAGGTTTCATTCCAATGGGATCCAATGCCAATCTAACAACTAAAACCACTGACACGAAAACTACTCTTCGAGCCCACTACAACTGCTCCCAAAGAGCCACGACCCATATGGAGATACAAACTGCAGACCAGGCCCACACAAGCCTCCAAACACAAAAAACCAACAACACATAGGACCCCATTCCACACATTTAAGACATTTATAGACTCTAGCCACAAATTCACCCCGTACAGCCTACTCACCCTACAAGCACGAAGAGCGAAATGAGACAAGTCCCCTAAATGATCTCGCGAAGGCAGTGACACCCCTCCCCTCCCCTCCCAAGCGGAAAAACTTATCGAAAACAGTAACTTTCCCCGAAGGGACAAAAGCAACCAGTTGACAAACAACGCCCGCTTTTGTCGAGGACCTAAACTTACCTCAAGGGTATACCTTGTATTGTTTTGGTAGTCCGGAATGGGTTTTGTTCCTTTTTTTTAGTCCATGTCAGTTTCCAAGCATGTAACAAGCAAACTCAATGGTACACCTGCCAGATTTTATCACTATGTACAATATTTCATAATATACGTACACACTGTTTACAGTTGTGCTTTCTACGTGCTTGGAAACGGACGAAACAAAAATCGACCAAAACCTAGAACATACCATAAATGCAACATGACAACATTACGATGTCACACAAAAAAGATTTTTTCATGTTCCAATGCTCACAATAATATTTACAACAAATTACAACGCTTACATTCTCATAAAAGTTTACATATATTTAGATATTTACAAAATGAAACTACCTAAAGTGCACCATCACCCGAACTCCAGCTTAATGGAGTCACTACAAAGGTAACTATGTTTTCAACAATTGCAGGACACGTCGAGGATGAAAGGACATACAGAGCATAGTCCTGAATGACCGCCCAAATGCTGTCACATTTAAGACGGTCAATCAGGATTTGAAACCACTTTCAAAGGAAAGAAGCAGATTCGCACTGCAAAAAGCATAGGCCGCAGTCTCCCATCCCGTGCAAACAGTGGGAGGGGGCATGCCTCATTCAAGACGCCACTACATACCCTTCAGATTTGGCATTATCAAGCAAGGAAATTTTTGCCAAGTGTTATTTTAAGACATTCTCGTTAAGCGTCCTTTTGCAAACTTTCACATGTTTTTAATAAGTGTGAATCAATTTAATATGTATTAACGTATCCACCCGTATCATATACAAATTTCATGATTCTGCTTGCATCATGCTCATTTCAAGTTTTTCCATTTTTACGTAACAGGGGAGCGTCTCCTTCAGTATGAAGTAAGTAATACATTTCGAAAAGTTGCAACTTGAATATGTCAACTAAGTACTCGGACTTATTCGGTTTCCGATTTCAGATTTTCCTTAAACAGGTTCTATAAAAGTTTTGAGTTACATGGGTTTTAACTTCCAGCCGCCTTGGTGCAGTTCCGTGACATAACCGTCTCATGTAACCATTGATATCAGCTAGAATAAGAATTACGTAAATTGTTAGGTACTTAGCTAGACTAAGCACTTGAACGTTAACTTCAGAGCCTTATTATGAAGCTGAAGAAGAAAATTTAGCATGGCTAACCAGTAATTTATATCTGCACAATGAGGTCTCAGCCTGGAGCTTTGTGCTAGCTGTTTCTTTGTTAAATCCTTTTTTGAAGATTCAGAATGAAAAATTAGACTTGAATTGTATATTTTTTATAAAGTAGGAATATAAACAATGCTAAAAGAGTGATCGCCCTCTCTTGTTTCAAATCAATGCATAGCTCAAATCATCCATGATATAAGAAGTTTTATACTCACAAATAGTGGGAGTATCCTCAAACAAACCTCCACAAACAGAAAAGCATGTTACGATGTCACCAATATCTATCACACACAGGGTATTCAAATCATTCGGGTCGGAACTACTTCACAGGTGATAGTCACTGCATCTTCCTGTAAGTCAGCAATAAGACATTACTGAGTTCTTGGTGGCATTGAAAGATTAATTAAGAAGATGTTTTCTTTGGGAAGTGGTGCTTTTACAAACAGAATGAATCGAAATCTGCGGTAAAGTTTAATCCTTAGCAAAATTATTTTGACAGAGATTTACAGTACGTCTTTCCCTTCTCCCCTTGCCCTTCCCTTTGATTCCATCGAACCAGTTCTGAAAGGTTACTTACGCAATTAGTCAGATTTGGCCCTCCAATCTGCAATTATGCACAACCGACATTCTGCACACTACTTTGGTACCCTCTCAGAACTCCGGAGCGTTAAAGCTAACTTTTACACAAACTAAATGTAAACATTGCCTTTAGTTTGTTAAATTAATCAAGAGAAGGGTAATTTCTACACTGTGTATTTTTAAATATATTTTTGCAGAAGATAAGTGTATTTTGTACAGAAAAAGGCATCGCCGGTTGTCGGGATGGCCGGACGGAAACCGCTTGCTGGCAGAGATGCTATCGTCCAGCAATACCAAAGAGGGTGCAAGGAGCTGAAACGTTTGACGCCACCTTTACAGAAAACAGAGGTTACTGCTCAATAAAAGCAGCACCGGACGGCTCTTTCATGGCACCATTTTTTTTTTCAAAACGATTTCCTCTAACTCTTTGTCAAACTTGCTAAAAAGTCATGATCTTATATTTTTTTTTATAAATCTTAAGATGGAAAGACAGATACCACGCTAATTCTAACCCCGACCTCCTAATTGATAAATAGTTGATTTCTTCTATTTTTTAAAAAAATACTTTCTCTCATCAAATCTTGCTTTTATTTTAAGGAAATGCACGATCTTGAAAGGGCTCAGATGCACCAGCCCCGTGGAGCCCGGCTACAAACAACTCAACGGACACTGGGCTTTTAGTAAAAATGAGACCTTTCCGACTTAAACATAAGTGATTACAAATCAGAAACCTTCATTTACAGAATAATACCTTTTCATGAAAATGAAACTCAAAACAATTCATGGAAGAAGTTATTTCAAAGCAGAGGCTCAAAGCCTAAAAGTTTCAAACAAATATGTCAAGGCGAAATACGTCAAGCTGAACTCACTGCCCTTATGGCAATAGCGCCCTCTATTTCGTCTCACGACTTAATCGCCTTTACAAATGTAAAGGGTAGAAAATTTGGAAACAAGTTAACCATTTTTAAGCATGTTCAACAACTTAAAAACGTCCAACACTGTTTCTACCACCCCGTTTGGCGGACTTTGCGATGGTCCAATGAAGACATGTTACGATCATACAAAATCGAGAACAATGGTACATTTATCGTTCAAAAACGTGAGCTCTCAGAGGTCTCTAATCTGATAGGTTTTAAAACCTTACTTATCAAGTCAAAAGATACTTGGCCTAAATGTTTCGCATTATGGCACCAGTATGGCGAACGGGCATACAACGGAAAGAACAGTGCTTACTTTTTTCCTTCTTCTTTTCTTCTTCTTCTTTTAGGTAGAGAGCAGTGTCGTAGAGGTGTGAAATATGGTATAGGAGAGTGGTGAGTGTGGTGAAACAGATGTGTTGTATGAGTGCGTACGAGTGGTGCCTGTGGGATGGAACCAAACAATAATGTATTGTTGCCCCAATAATAGTTATAAAATACTGAGTGTGTACCGTGATAAATGCGCGCCGAAATTTTGCATTGAAAATCGTCCCCATAGCAAAATTTGCCTGCAGACTTTACTTTCAATTCCTAACAAAGTGCATCAGCCAATTAAAAGGCGAGTCTTACCCTGAATTCCACTACTTTGCATTTTTGCAATGCCCTGCTCCTCCATAATGACTCCTACGCACAACAATCGGCATAATTGTATAGAAGTGACCCTAACCTTTCAATAATGCAAATACGTTTGAGGCGTTATTGAAACACGGCCATGCGGTGAGGCTGCATGCGCGCGGAGCGCGAAAATTTGTGTACTTTGATTGCTGATATGTCCAAAGAACTCAGTGCTCATTTCCATTCCTAAGGTAAGGAATATTGCGGGTTCAATCCCAATTTCTTAGGCCTTGAATTTACTAAGCCTGGTTTTTTTGCATCGGTGTAGTGGGGGCCCTTTTCTGTTTCTTTTTAATGTCATTCGGGTCTTCTTATGATGTGACTAAGTCATTTCCAGATACAGTAAGGCTTGCACAAGGTATGCACAAGGCATGCGACGGCTGCAAGAACCACACGAAGACTTTGCAAAGAAAAGAACCCTGCGTAGACGAGCGTAGTACCAGGACAAGGCCTCATGGGATGATGAACTCTAAAACAAGCAAACCCAGAATTAGCCTCTCGTGCTAAGCAAGGAATGGCTAAGAAGAACCCAAGAAGGCCAACAAAATGCGAACACGTCTACAGAGACACACATGCATGAATTTGTCAAGGATACGAACTGGATAAAAACGACACCCCGGAGGTCTGTAAAGACACTGTAAAAGGCATGTAAAGCTTCCTAAAGGTACTTTTAATTAATAGAAACTTTTGAAGAGGACATGAAAGGTGCAGGCCCTTTTAAAAAATTTACTGGGCCAAAAAATTCAGTATGGTGAATGCACCTAAGGGGTTTCTGTGGCGTCCCAAACCCCGTCAATATCTTCGAAAAACATTCGCAGGACCTAGTGGTGCTCTATGTCTTGCTCGTGCTTATCGTTTAGGTCCCTGTGTCTGTGTTTTTCCATGGAGTTGCTGTTTGCCAAATAACAACTCACTGGTTGTTCTAAGAAGATCTTACCGTTCGTCCAGCTGTTGAATGCATTACTCATAACATCCCCAAGGACTTTCATTTTCAGCCATTTTCTACCTTTTCTATATCTATGACAGGCGAGATGAGCAATTTTTCTACAATAAAATATGGAATATGTGGATTTCACATGCATTGGAGATTCTTCATATCTCTCCCGATAAATTGCCTCTGTATTTCCAGTTTTATTCGGCCCTAACGATACTAATGCTCATAACCTGCGTCATGACTACACTCTGGCGTGATTCACCGTACCGTCTTCTCTGCAAGAGCTAGCATGAAATGAAACGCAATACAATACGCGATCCGGTGAATTGGCAGGCATTGTACGTCATCTTCCTAGAAGTATGTACCATTAATTGATGGAGTTGATACCTAATGCAGAGGCTCTTCGCAACAAAATACCAAAAGACTAAATTTGATATGAGATTTGACCGAAAAAACCCAGCCCAGAATCCCGTTTGCCTAACCCATCCTTCCCCCTCTTCCTTCTTCAGACTTTCTTAAAAGGTATTTTCCATAACGCAATAAATTTGTTCATTGCAACTAAAGTGTTGTTTGAAAGAAAAGTCACTTCTAGAGCTGTGACTAGCTGAGCCTCTAGACTGAAATTGCAAGATCCTGGTCAGTCATAACATGCACCATATAGTTGGTGTAAGGGAAATTTCCAAGTGTCTCGATGCGGCCATTTGACTGTGTAAGCCATACTACATATAACAATGATTCAACTGTACTGATTCGAGCCAATATAAATAGTTGCCATTTTCAATTAACTTAGCTAGAGGGAATCCCTTCTCAAACATTAACGTTATATTGATACACTGCGTACGTAGACCATCACCTGTGATTTGAGATTGCGACTTCCATTCTATACATTTTGTTGTCTGCAATTTTTTCATTTATTGATTTGTCAATTGACACTATTTCTTGAAAATCGTGGGATATTACTGACTATAATTGCAAACATGTATTATTAAACTGTTTTGGGTCGAACAAGGACAGATCATTTTATCCCTTTCTCTTAGCACAATTAAATTCGATCTAAAACACGTTGTTCATATCTGGGTCAATTGTGGCTTCTTTTGACCTCAATAATACCGTTATAATAAAAATCAACCTATCACATGACAGAACTTTCCTAGACGGATAACTGAAAGGGTTGTTCATCACTCTTGGATTTATAGATGTATAATAATAGCCTTTAACTTTCCCCTACCCCTAAATCCGTTATTTTTCAATACTAGCTTTCATTATCAAATACCCTTTGTATACTTTCCTAACCCACCGAAGATTGTGTTCACCTGATTTTTCTGTGTATAAAAATTTGCAGGATTCTACAGAGAGTGGAACCGTTCATGACCATTTCAGGTAACGCTTACCTCAATCTCCCAACACAATGTAAAGCTTTAAGTGCGGATATTTCATTACATTGCTTTGCACCCGTTTAGGTAAGGCATTAAGAAGGGCCAAGGGTATCGATGTGCACCTGCAGATCTGCAATTAATTAACTTCAAATAAGTGGAAAGGTTTACATATGTATAAAAAAATAATCTCGATAAGATGTACAGCGTGTAATGATCATTAACCATGAATAGATTGTCATTTCGGGCCCGAAAAAGTAAGTTTTTCTTACAAATTTTTCATACGTTAATATTTCGTTTTACACTGGTTATTTATAAGTACAAATCTTGAAACATTAGTAACCTACATTTGTCTAGGGAAATGTAATAAAAGCATTTCAATTAAAAATAGGCCAGATGAACCAATTAACTGTACACAATTACATTTTAAAATTGTAGGCTAAGGTCAAACTTCGTACTTTTTTTAACTTCTAATAATCTCAAAAGTCAGGTGATTCACAAAACTTGTATATTAACTAAAAGACAATTTCTTGATGAATTATATGACTGGTCATTTGGTACTGTCGAGTTTCTGGGTGAAAAATAATAGCCGTTTTACTTTCCCCTACCCCTTATTTTTTATTTTTCAGCACCGTGACTATTTGCAGATACCATATTTCCCCAACCCACTTGAAGATACCTTTTTACCTGCATTTTTTTCTGTTCGTAGACATGTTAGGAAATTGATGAAACATGGTGGCATATAGGACCATTCCAGGTGGCACTTACCTCAATCTGAAGCCGGACTATAGGGCCATTCCTAAACATGTTTTGGCAGAGAGTTGCTAGCAACTTCAGGTTTGTGGAATGCAATATCCCCATTAGTTAAATCTTCCCGAAACAACCATGCCATATCTACGAGAGGGCGCCCAACCTAAAGGATCATGTAGTTAAATCTAGACTGAAAAGTGACGGGACGGTGAACTGGAAACAACTCACTCAAAGAAGATTGCTATCTCGATGCTCTTATAGAGGCGCCCTAAAAAAGCTAGTTTCTATTTTTGAATAAAGACCAGGACAAACTGGAAAGTCCCACTACTGATGAAGCTCAAACCCTTAAACCAAGAGCAGAAACATGTCTAATTCTTCCTCGGTGTATTTATTGACGTTTTATTTGGTAACATTTTGCAAAGATTATATAAAAGTAAGATGTCTGACTGCTATGTCCATCTAAATTTGGGTATTGAACCTACCTGACTATGCATACAGCAAGTGTTCATATGTTGGCCCCAGGAGTGGTTCTACGGGGCTAGGAGATTTAGCCTCCTCCTCCTCCTCCTAAAACAAAAAATCCTAGCCCCCCAAAATTGCGGACAATTTTATAAAAACTAGTAGGAGTGAAGACTTGATTTGCTCGGAAAATATTCCATATGGCTCTTTATTAGACCAGTAGCCAATAAATTCTGTAACACGCGCACTTTCATCTTCAGTTATACCTAGCGGTAACGCCCGCCTTTTCAAACACATTGGATTTATTCAAAGTTTCCACAAATATTTTTCTTCCGCGTAGACGTGATTGTAGAGAAACACGAAAATACATCGTTGCGATGCTCTTTTCTCTTTTTCCTATCTTTCGGAAGATTCTTCCTTCAGCTTCGCGACTGTGGCAAACATATTTTGTTAGAAAAAAGATTTTTAAGTTTCGTCAGGGAGCTTTAATAATGGGTAAGATAAAAAAATGTTATGCCCGACGACGATCATGCAGTCGGCCCACCAAATTTCTTAGTTTTGCTCTTAAGTAGGGCAGATTCTTCAATAAAACCCAAACTTTTTCAAATTTCCTTAATGACAACAAAAATGTGAATCTTTTTCAATATAAACCTATTTCGGTGCGCTTTGCGCGCATTATATTTCGAGTTCGGCAACCCCCTGCATCTGTCAGGGCTTAGAGTAGCTGGCCCCCAGTCAGGGCGCTTGACCCCCATGTCGACAAACTCAAGCACCACCCCTGGCTGAGCCTGCATGCAGGTTTTTTGGACAATGGAGTATAACCCCAACTTCGCTAATGGCATTATATGCACAAAGTACCAGTGAACTTTTCTAGCATACACTAGATGTACCCTTATGCTGAATCATCCCCAGGTCTTTATGGTAGTCCATGCCAGCATGGCCCCCTTACCGTCTTATATGTACTCAACTCTTCATCTACGCTTACGGAGCTGAAGAAGCACAATCATGGCCATAGCCTTTTCCCGTTCACTTGTAAGATTTTCCACAACTTTCACGTCTCTGCATAGCAAGAGGAGTGGAAAATTGCCGCCAGGGAAGGACAACTTCTCATACACTTAGCTCACACGTTCATACGTAGGCCCGATTTCTTTTAGGTATGATCCTTGTAGGGTTTGAGATATCATCCCCTGTGGTTCCCGTAAACGGCCGTCATTTGTTGGCACTACTACTGTTGCTACTAACATAGTCTTCTTCGATGCCCCCCTTTGCGGTATGATGATGATGATGATGATGATGATGATGATGATGATGATGATGGTGGTGGTGGTGGTGGTGGTGGTGGTGGCGGCGGCGGCGGCGATGATGATGATGATGATAGTAGTGGTGGTGCAGATAACGGTGATGATGATAATGACGACGACAACGATTATGAAGATGATGACTATAAAATGTATTAACCATCACCACGTAAAGTTTAATAGTAATCAGTGTAGCAGTTATAAGATTTATAAACGCCACTATTATAAAAAAATATAATCTGTTGCTCTGTGCAATAGAAAAGACCCAACCATACACACGCTATTTTGATTGAATAAATTTCTTTGCCTTTGACAAGGAATCGATAAAATGAATAAAATATAAACATGTGTACGATTTGAAAATTAAAATTGATAATAAGTAAGTTTGGATTTAAAAGTACTAATGGAGGAACTTAGTTTGAGATCAAGTAAAAGTGAATTTCACATGCTAGGACCAGCACAGCGAAAACCTCATTGAAAGGCTTAGAAACAGAACTTGTCGAAAGAAGGTAGTAAATGTCAAGCTTTTTGATTCCGTGCCGAAGGCCAAGGGAATCTATGCAATCACGCTGGATAGTGTTTTAATGTAGGTGTGTTTGTATGTTTGTTTGTATGTATGTATGTAATGTATGTATGTATGTGTGTGTATGTATGCACTCACAAACATGTCGGTATGTATGTGTGTTTGTGACTCTTGGCTTTTAAGCACAGCATCTCAAGATGATAACGATGGATACTCCTCATACGTGGCATAAGAATCTACCATATTAAGAGGAAGCTCCCTTTTGCTTTGGTGGAGGTAAAGGGTCATGTGAGGTCACCAGATGTTATCAAACCTTATGAAGAAGATATCCCTGGGGAAGCATGGATACTTTTCATACTTGGCATATGGATGCGTTATAGTCAGAATATGAACCCTATTTTTGTAAATTTTAAAATTTCAAGAATGGTTTTCAAAGCTTTCTTCCAGATTTCTTTCTTACAAATTTTTCACTTTTTGACCTCAAATGATCTTTGAGCTCAACAGAAAATAAACGGTTTTTGTACTTGTTGAGCATCTTCATTTTAAAGTCTATGGATATGTAAATGTCATACCTGTCTATGTAAAAAGCATTAACAACTTTAAAAAGGTCTCATTTCCCCTCAAAATGCGTCACCTATTGACCCTTTTACAAGACAACTACTGATATGCTTTTACATTATGAATGAACATGAATTACAGATATATCCAAATTTGTGACGTGAGTGGAAAGAGGGACTTATGAGATATGTTTTAAGTTATCCTTTGTTTGTTAACCTTCATTCCAAGAACAGTTGCAATGTTGGCATGCACTTTGCCACTTTTAAATATCCACATTGAACATCACTGGTGAGCTGAAATGACCTTTGACTTCTACTAAAAACAATATTGGCTTGTCTCTCACAATAAAACCAAAGCATTTATTAGGATGAAAATTTTCATTCCTATCCTGAGATACCTAGCTTACGAGCTAAGCCTCAAAAACACGTAAATGCATGTACACATATACACGCTAACTTGCTTACATAGATTATGTTTGCCTTCGGCAAGGAATCAAAAGAAAGGGACAACTTATTAAAGGCGAGGAGAAACGGAAGGAAGGTGATATTTCAGCCTGTCCTTGGGCGAGACAAATAATCAGAGGCCATACCGTTTAAATACCAACAAAATACCTTTAAAACGGATGCATGCTGCATTCCACAGCTACTCACCCAGTGAAAATCATATATATATAGTGGTGATATTTCAGCCTAAGGACAGGCAGAAATACCACCTTCCTTCCGTTTCTTCGTGTGTATGTGTACATGCATTTATGTGTTTTTGAGGGTTAGCTCGTAAGCAAGGTATCTCAGGATAGGAATGATAATTTTCATACATGTATTGGAAAACATTGTTCTTATCTTGAGATGTCGAGCTTACGAAAAGTCACACACACCATACCACAGACATACAAACATACATACACACGTCATCGTGATCGCAAAGGATCGAAATGACTAAATGTCAAAAAGGAGAACAGGGTAACTTTTTCTTTCAAGTAAATACATGCGGGTGTATATAATCATCCTGTGTTATCTGAAGTCCATGTACATAGGAAAACACTTATGTTAAGAGTGAAGTCAAATCGAATGTCAATTGTGGGGTGTTCTTCGAGACACTTGTGTTTCAAAAGAAATCTCGCTTTGTTTTTTTAAGAAACTAAAATTTTCATTTTTCAAGCTTCTTATGCTACTAATTTCCTTGCCACGTTACAAAAGAATTACGGTGATCTTTTCAAGTAATGGAATTAGTTTTTCGCATCCCACGATACCCTATAAGTCAAACTTACGTCTCCCATCAAACTATCCGTCCACTCATTTTCTTTGAAAAACTATCCTTGGAGTGACATCTTGATAATGAAGGAGAGGAAACTAATATTAAGTTACTGTACAAAACTTGCAGTGATTATTGATTAAATGAAATGTCAATTTGATTATTCGAATAGTTACAAATAAAAAGATGCTATTACAAATCGCTCCACCTTATGTGTTAAATATCGGGTGAAATGTAAAGTGGACTGTAATGTGCAAATGAACAAGGATCCGCTGTTCTGGCCCACCCCAGCAGTACAGAATTTGCCCTAAGGGCGTCAAATTCAGTTCCACACAGAAGAGCCTACACCTCTTAAGATCACATGTATACAATCGTCTGGCACGGCTGCAGCACCCTTCCGGCACTAATATGCATTGCAACGCATCCACTCCGTCTGGGCGATAAACTAGCCAAACCTCCGGCCAGAGTCTCTTTATCGTCAGTTCTTTAGTACTTGAGACCGGTCTCGAGTCACAATTGTAAGTCTCGGACTCGTGACTTGGACTCAGAAGGCAAGGACTCGGTCTCGTACAGTGCAGACTTGTGACTTGGCTCTAAATTTTCCAAGGCCGGGCTCGAGACCGGCAGAATTTGGGAATCTCTTTTATGCAATTCATCCGTCGTCGCAGAGCTTTAGCTTTACCTTTACCAACTCCACACGGTATCTACGTCTTTGCAATATGCGCTGTATAATGAAGATGATATTCGTAAAATTCATACGGTAAAAACGTACATGGGGGGGGGGCGGCTAAACTACTTCCGCCGGTGGACCATATGTTTAATCGGGAAGATCTCACGGGCCACAGTCAGACGCATATCTATGATTTTGACTTTAGGCCTCATTTTGAAATGATTAGCGTTCCACTTGAATGTGTGGTGCTAGGTTTTCGTCGAAAGTCCGGGGTTCAGAGCAGCAACGAATAGAATCAAAACCACAGTAATGTTTGTTTCCCGAAAGAAGTGTCCCAGTTTTACCTGTGAAAATCCAAAAAGGTGAAAACCTGGACCCCGAACTTGGTAAAAGCTCAACGGCGATAATTTTGACAGCAGAAATTGTAGTGTGGCCAATAGCTAGAGTTGCGCAATGTTACACTTTAAAACACTTGGTTCAATTTGACACAAAAGTGGGTCAGGAGGTAAGCGATCAAAATTATTGTGTCAAATAATGACCCAAGTGAGGTTTCATTTGATCCAAATTGGGTTAAATTGTGACCCAAAATGTTGGTTCAGTTCCCTCCTGACCCAGGTGTTTCTAGAGAGTTGAATAACACGTACAGGTAGGCCAGGTAGCTCCCCAATCACATATACTAGCAACCGGATATGAGTGTTAATATTACAGATGAAGTCCCGGATCGAACTAGAAATATACAAAGCTACCAAAATAATCTTTTGACAATTTTGAATCTTGTTTCTAGCCTGCATGTTGAGGCCGCGGCGTACAAGTAAGTAGGCCATAGGTGCATGGTAAGGATTTACGGCCGTATCCATTGAGAGCATGTGTCGTTCCCTTTATTTTCACCACAAGTTTTCTTTGACACCAACCTTTCCCACCCGTGATAATTCCTCATGAAAATAATCC
Organism: Holothuria glaberrima; assembly: GCA_009936505.3. Taxonomy (NCBI): domain Eukaryota; kingdom Metazoa; phylum Echinodermata; class Holothuroidea; order Aspidochirotida; family Holothuriidae; genus Holothuria; species Holothuria glaberrima. Next base: position 12,872 of record WURT03388711.1, on the reverse strand, counting down.
AATAAGTTCTCCTTCAAGCTATTCTGTACGACATTTGACAAGGAACTTGACTAAGCCAAGAAGTCTGATTCACTTAACAGAAAGTTTTTGTTAGCACTAAAATGCAGAGCACACTCGATGACTGATATTACGTAATCACTGCCTGCAGACATGAAATCGAACCAGTCGGCGAGCTACCGCTGCTGAAAACTGATACTATCATAGCTTTCGACTTTACAGCATGTCTCCCATCTTTCGCTCGATGAACAAAACCACACAGTAGTTGCCTATAATGCTGGCGATACGATTGTAGTCATTTCCGACTGCAGGTTTTATAGCATTCGATGACCCTGTAACACAATAGCACAGTTTGCCTGCTCAGCCAACGTGTATTACTCTGCACTTGCATTGGCTCCGTCTCTTAGAATGGGTACGTCCAACCCCAAGAGGTGCATTCGACACATGCTGAGAAGGTTATGATACAACTACCATTATGTCCAATCAAAGCCTGCAAGAGCGGGTAACAAATAAAATTATGTCATAGTTAAGTGGCGCAAATCTTTTTTGAAAAGTGTATGGCTGGGGAGAAGGTGGTTTGGCGTGACTTTATATGGGTAGAGCGTCACTATCTGTTGGCTCGTAAAGCATAACAAGTTTTTTTGGGGCCAAAAATCCTCCTAGATTGCCCTACGTGGCAAGTTACCAGGCTGCAAAAGTTGTATCTTGATACAGTATTTTTTTTTTATTATTCTGAAATATCATTCTTTACAAATGTACAATTCAAATGAGTAAGGGCAAATAAGGGGAAAGAAAATATAATCGGCCTATGTATGTTTCTATCAAAGGGCACATGGTCTCCTAAGGTTTCATAAGTTCATTCAACTGGCCTGCCTATGCTCCCCTAACCACCACTAGATTACATACGTCAAACTATATAACCGGGTGACGGCAGTGAGCTTGTTTGTGGGTGATTGGGTAGTACTGGATAATGGTACGGTTTCACGCAGGGATGTAGCAGAGGATTCGGTGATGGTATGTACTATGTAGGAGCTGAAATTTAAGGTGGGTTGAAGCCAGAGAATTCCAACTACCGTAGTCCATACGAGTCAGACTATGTACAAGTCAATTTAACCAAGATGTAGCCAGACACCTCACTTCTAGCGAACCCCTTTTGCTTCCAAAACTGAAGAGTTGTCAGGTTGTCGACACATTTTTTAGTTGGTAAATTTGCATCCCAAATGCGCCCTTTTCGCAAGCGTTCGGTAACAGTCCACCTTAGGAGCGGAAACGGTTGCAGAAATGAGGCACATTCGAAAGGAAGAAGATCTCAAGTAAAGAATACCTAAGACACATCTGCGGGTGCAGGGCCCGTTGGGTCCGGGACATTTACAAAAAAGGTGTCGGTATAATCTGATTCAAATTTAATGAGCAGACTGAGCAATGAACAAGAAAACGTTGACAGTTTACAACAACTGTTAGTAGAAAATATTAAAAGATCAATTATTTAAAAATGATAACCACCCTACATCCAGCCACAACTTTCCCGCCTACACCGATTTACCAACAGACCTTCTCGTCAATTCCTGCTTTTCTACCAATACGGAGTAAGAAAGGAAGCACCATGATCGGCATATATACAGTAACAACACATCACCAATAAAAGAGGAGCAATCGCGCACTGCCATCCAGACCCAGGGACTAAATCATAATACACAACAACATTGTATAAAAGGCAGTGTAAAATTGATCATTTGTAAAGTCCAGTTCGTAGTGTACACTTTTCTATAGGGGTGAACTCGGACTCAGCGCTTGTAACTCCGACTGGGTTTGGACTCGAATGCCAGTGACTCGGTCTCGAACTTGGTCTCGGCAGATGTGGACTCGGACTTGGAAGGTGGTGACTCGACGACAGCACCGTGAAACAAATGCAAAAGGACAACCATATGGTTATGAATAAAATTCCAGAATCTTTAGCCTACAGAAATCTATGTATAGGCTTCCTGGGTGTTACTGGAATGGAGCTTGTCCTATAAAGCTTTAAGGAAAGTTGTGGGTTTTTATCTAAGAAATCGCTGATATCCATGAGAACAGACAAAGGTAAACTATCGGGGGCGACTGATCACAGTCGGAATTACATACTCTATCGTGTACCAACTGAGTTTACCCAACGACTTTGGGAATATGTTCCCCAACAGGGGCAGCCTTTTCCAATCGAAAGTATGCCCCATAGGCGTAGGAAGGTGTTCTTTCTTGGGGGATGATCCTTTTTTCGGACCGCAGCCCTGAGTGAGGTGTCGTAGGTGTCCCATCCCTCTTTGGAAAATTTATAAATATTTGATGCAATTAGGTGCGACATATTGGACAAATTTTAAGAACAATTACTGCAAAATTTTGACATTTTATAGAGGGAACAAGCAAGGGGTTTTCGTACTTAAATTGAAAGCATTCTTCCCCCCCCCCCCATCACATGGTGACAAGGAAATATGCTCCTGCTCCTTCAGACCTGGCGCAACCTCTAAATAAATGGGACAAATCACATTTTCAGTCGGAACAAGACTTCACGCATAAGAAAAATAGCTGAGTTTAAGCAGGTTGAGCCAACCAAGCAGTTGTGGCGCGATAGTGGGTAGAATTCAGACATTAGCTGAGCCCAAATTCGTGTGACGTTGGGAATAAAGTTGTAGATTAGAGGGTTGGTTTGTGCTTTTATTTGTTATTTTACACGGTAAGAAGGGACCTACTAGGGCCAAATGAGCTGAGGGAGAGAGAGAGAGTCCCGGAGATAGGAAGGCCTTTCCTTCCGAGCATCAGTGCTAGAGGTTGTTAATCATGTATCTATGTCTCAAACATGCCTCAAACTAGAAAATTCTTTTCTGTTGCCTTAATTGAGTAATCAGGGATAGACAGGTTTGAACGACCCCCTTTTTTTCCAACCCCTAAAGTTTAATTTGGCCTATCCTTATATGCTAAAGGTTGTGTGTGTATTATTTTGAGGCGTTAAAAGTGACAATTGTACAGGATTCGAATTATTTTGAGGCATTAAAAGAAACAATTGTAAAGGATTCGAATGGAAGAAAAACCTGATAAGAAATTCTGCCATTTTAGTAGTTTCGTTGAACAATATTACTTAACAGTCGTAACCAAAGGATGAAGTCCATGTTTACACTTTAAAGCTGCAGTTTCTTGGTTTGGATTTCTTATTAAATCGCAGAGTTGGTGATAAAATTGACATGTCAGATGGTTTGTTATGGTCCCTCCCTTAAATAGTTGCTGAAATTGATAATTTTGGTTGTTGTTTTCCAAAGGAGGCTTTTCTCAAAACTGGGAAATTCGTCCATAGGGAGGTGAATGGGTGCAACCACGAGAATGGTGTTACATTTATCGCTAAGCTGAAAAGATACCTGCACTTTTGTCGCAGAGCTTCAAAACATGCGCAATACAGAACGTTATCGGTCACATCGAAGTTCATCAAAGTAAGCCTCAATTTAATGAACAAAAGATTTAATTTTATGCACAACATTTTGTAGTAGGGATCCTTTTGGGTCTTCTTTTTTCAATTCAGTGTACATTTCATTTAGTTTTTCAAAAGGGTCAAAGTCTTCCCTAGCAAGTTGCTGCAGCACTTCTGCATGTTTTCGCACTTCTTTGAGTTGTTGAAGCCGATCTTTCCATCCTTCCTCGCTTTGTGACTTTTCAGATTCAATGAGAACATCAATGTAACCCACCATTGACAAAGGATCCGGTTTCAATGCAATTTCTTTCAAGCGCGACAGATTTCGCCGTACTTTATTAGTGAGCAAAAGTATTTCAACTTGTACTTTTTCAAACTCTTGAGCTACATGCTTTATCAAGTCTTCCGCAGTCTTCTTTTTGCCACTTGCATCCTCATATCGTGCTTTTAGTTCTTTTGATGTTTTTGTTTTTTCGATGATATCAATGTCATACTTGTATCTCATATTTTTATGTAGATTCCACAAACATTTACTAGGACAAACTTTACAAATACCTTTTTTCTTATCGATAGCCGCGCATGATAACTTCTTTAAGTCATCAGAAATTTTGCACGGATAATGGCAAGTAAAGTTGCACTGCATACAGTTAGTAATGTACATTCCATTTGGAATGTCAACCACTTTTACCACTTCTTCTTTAACAACGTATATAAAATCTTTACTCAAAGTAATGTCTTTTTCGTGCTTCTTTAGAACGTCTTTCTCCACTTTCAATCGTTCTAGTTTGTTTAAACCAGTGCGTATACTTTTATTGATGCCCGTGACGTGTGTCTCCAATGAAAGACGCTCATTGAGAACATCATTAGTCAAAACAAGACTTTTGCTTTGTATGTTGTTTAAAGTTTCAGTGAAAAGTTGAAAGCTTTTAGCCCCCATTTCCCAAAACAATCGGTTGAAATCATTAGAAGGGTTCCTGCTGTCTGTTTTTTCTGAGGTGCTGTTGCTGTCTTTTCCTAGGGCATATAAAGCTGAGTTATTGAACTTAAAAAAAGAATTAAACGGTAACTGTGCCACTTTTACTCCTTCAAGCACAGTGGGATCCTGAGCGTCTGCAAAAGTTAAAAGCAGAAAGATATTGTCAGAAATATCCTTTCCGAACAGAGACAACACAGAATCGTAGATGAACTTTTGCGATGCTGTCAATCTCGGCAATGAAGCTTGAATTACAAAACCTATGGCATCGATGTGATCAATTCCCCCTTCACCTTTCGTCGTAAAGAATGCCCGTATCTGTTCCGTGATTTCTTTGTCTCTTACAATACCACTTGTGTCGCCAAACCCAGGTGAATCAACAAGTGTAATGGTGTAAGGCACTGCAAAACCTTTTCGATGGTACAGAGTGTAGGATGTCACCCATCTCGTTTGACTATGAGCCTGCGAACTTTGCTTGGCTTCATCACTATCTACAATAAGTTGAAAACGAACATCATCTTCCCAGTTCACGCCTACAACGTAATTAACTAACCCGTTAATAAGCGTAGTCTTCCCAGCACCAGTTGCCCCGACTACCATGATTACCTTCTCTGTCTGTTCATTATTGGTCCGACCAAGTTTACACTTTCTTATTTTGTTCTTATCGTTGACATAGGTAGTGGAGATGTCCAGTTGACGGACGAACGTACCTTTCTGTTTTTGTCTTACAAGGTTTGAACACTTAAGTAGTTCGGCCTTTAACAGTGCACTTGGTGTTGGTTCCAAAATTTCACTCCATTCGCTGTACTCAGAACATTGATCATTATCAAGATCGGCCCTGACCTTAAATGTGTAACTCGCGGTGGAATTTAAGTTGGAGATTGTCATTTCTTCCTTGTGTTGACGATGTGTTCTCTTTTCGAACTGCCCACCTTGAGGAAGCTCGGATACCGTTACTGTGTACCCTTGAATGGATGCATGTTTCGCAATTGACCTAGATATTTGCCACTGTAGGTGCACCCCAGTACGCGTGTGCTTTGCTGTTGGTTTTTCTGGTGGAGATGCAGGTAGTGTGCATAGTGTAGTACACTGGCTCCATTGACTCACACCGAACGGACATACAGCCCTTATGTGAACGTCATACTCAGTACCCAGCTCCAGATGTGTCATAGTGAAGACATTTTCTTGACTCACTGTATCAACTATTTTCGCTTTCTGTAGATCTGTATCACATTTCCTGTAGCTTATTTCATAACTCGACAAACTTTTGCCTCCATAGCACGGTTCCGTCCACTCGATTGTGATCTGGTCGTGGGCAGCTCGAACTAACTTTGCTGCGGAGGGTGCAGTTGGTGGTTGAAAGTCGTCTGCACAGAGAACTTTATCCTCGTGAACTGTGATGTAAACATTCGGTTTATAGTTTTCTTCACTATTCTCGGCATAGGTAAAATAAACGCTTTCTCTGTCCTTATTAACTTCAACGAAGTCTTTGAACTGGTCAGCTTTCCTCAAGAGTTCGATGGTGTCGTCGTGGTTGTTATATTGTGGTGAAGGTTCTACATTAAAATTCCGTTGGGAGCCGCTTTTTCGGTGTTCCAGGTATGCTTTCATCAGCTTTGTTTGGGAGTAGTCACCACCAACGCTGACGTGAAAGCAAACAATAACCTTATTTTCATGATCCTCCCTCGAAGGTAACGCTGGTAAAGATTGTGGTTGAGTCTCTGGGGACAACAAAGGATGTGGTTCTAGGGATGCGTTACAAGGTAATGATGATGTAGACAGCTCACTGGACTTCTGTGAGGAGGACAGCTCGGATCGTGTTGATTCTTTTTTGGTTGAGTGATTCAGACTTAGTATCTTCATCTCAACAAATTTGCGCTTTACCCAAAGGTCTATTTGGTTACGAGCAAACGGAGAGTTTTCCTTTTCATCTAAAATTTTCTCCATGACGTTTTCATCTACACTCCCACTTCTTAGTCTGTTTACCATTGACTTCATCTCGTTTTGAAATATGTCTGTGTACGTCTGCATAGATTGTTGAAATTCTTCAATTTCCTTTCTAATTCCTGAAAGTTTCCTAGATCCAATGCATTTTATCAAATTATCACACTCCAAAACGGTTTGTTTAAGGTGTTTTATTGCAGCTTCTATCTGAAAGGTAAAAGTAAGTCTCACTTCACTTATTATCTTAGCCGCCCGGAAATTCAGGTTTTCCAGTGGATACAGCTGTACTGAGAGGGGCATTGGTTGGGTCCCAGTTCCTTCCACGAAATGCGTGAAACTCTTAAGCAGCATGGCAGCTTCTTTGTAGCTTCTGGGATTATAAGGAACCTTGAAATCGCTGTAGAGTTTACAGCTTATGGCACCTACCTTATCCTCTAATTCTTTTGGAATATTAATGTGACCTTGTTCGTCTAAACTCAGTTCTGGTAAAGCCTGAATAGATTCAATCAGAGAAGTATCGCATCCAAGTAAATTTTCATCTCTATCAAACGTAAAAATGGCTTGACCTCCGCAGAGAATGCCGCATACAACATGTGTCGCAACACCATCAGAAAATGCGTCGGTGAGTTGAACGTTTTCGTCTTTTAAGAGTTTCATGTCTACCTCCTGAAATGTTGTTGTACAAGTGTATTTTAAGGCTATCTTTCCTTCACGGTCCTCCATATAAATGGATGAGCCCCGAAGTGACACCATGTTGCACAGAATACTCAACTTTAAACGGTCAGGTATGCCCAACTCCATGCTTTTACTATCAAATGAGTTGTCTGTGAGCACACTGTAGTGAGTTTCCTTCTTCTGGAGTATACTTCGTGCAGTAGTGATGCTTTGTGTACTCCATAAAGTTTTCCCTTCAATGATTTTTTCTGATCTACAATCATACATTTGTCCTAATACAAACTCTCTGCCTAAAGCAGGCATATCCGTTGCCCCGGACCACGTTTGATCAGCAGTCATGTTGAAAGGTGTGGAACTATGTCGATCTTCTGAGAGACGGTCTTCGTCGTGGTTGATTGGAAGATGAGTTGATAGTGGACTGTAAAAATTCCTTGCAGGTTGTATGTGGATGACAACAGTCAAGTCCACATTTGACTCAAAGTACAGTACTTTCAAAAGGTGGTTTGAAGGTAATGATATGCTGAAAGCCTCTTTTAACCTCGTCCCATGAATATTTGACACCTGTGGTAAGAGAAAAAATACAGTAACTTAACAGCACATTGTGAGGGCGGAAGCCGCTCAAAGAATTCAAGAAACCCTTACATTCTCTGTTGCCATGGCCAAAAATGGCCCACCTGATAGAGTTTGGGAATGTACTATCTGATCGAGTTTAGGGATAAACTGGTTTAGGTAGAGTTTGGAGATATCAGCTCGTTAGAATCGCGGGGGTGGAGAGACTAGGATGCTATGGGATATTTCCAGATTCGTAAACATTACAATAAAGCTGTTTCTGCTTTTTTTACATTTACGCGGACTATTAAATCCAGAAGGAAAACGGCATATGAATTGCAGAGGGTGGGATAACAGCACGATTCCCAGGTCTTTGACTTTCATGCAAGACATTCCAATATCATTTGATGTTCCCTTGATAAATTAATAAATAAATTGATGCAAGCTATTCTTATTTAAAGATTTTCCAGAGAATAATATGGTTGTTATTTTCCTCAGTGCCCTTTTTTATTAATGTGTTGGAAGATTCGATATTTCGCTTCACCAAACATCAGGGATGTGAACTTGTGTGTGAGAGCGTGAGTGGGTGACGGTCTAATGTGTGTGCGATTGCACTAAATTTGTCAAGACTCCTCCTAAAGGGCCAAAACTTAGATCAAGTTCCAGCTAAATTTTTTTCTTTAAGTTTATCCTTATGGCTTAGCCTATTGTTATAGTTCTTGGATCTCTGAGGATTACTAGATACAAGCCTATTGACACCGAGGCGTCGTTCGATCAATTGAAATACGTTTAGATCGTTCACCGATGCAAGCTTGATGTATATATGTATATATAGCCCACTGAAGTCTACATGTGTTAACCCTCTTTTGAAGATGTACTATTGATGAAAGAGGAAATCCGTTTGCTGGATTTGGATTCAAGTTCTCTACTTTGTTGGTGTTGCACTACTTATTTTGTTCCTCTTGAAGTCAATCTTACTGGTTTTACTCGTACTACAATGGAAAATCTGGTGTCTGAGACTTGCTTTGCAATCTCGGAAGTGCTTTTTCAGTTACTAGTGTATAAATAAATTGGTATCTTTTGTTTGTTTGTTGTTTTTTTTTTTTTTTTTTTTTATTGGTTTCCTTTTATGCATATGGAGACACCCGATGTTGGTTCGTGGTTTTTACAGGCTCAAATCAATTGTTGCTATTCAGATTTAAATGATTTTGCTAACAGAAGTCATGCAGTGTTTTCTGTTCTACATATCAATGCTAGGTCGTTACCCCATAACCTTGATTCAGTCTTAAATTTAATTAGCTGTGTTGATGACTATCCATAACCATTAATTGCTATCACGGAGACCGACTGCATGGTCAAGTGGTTAGAGCATCTGACTTGAAGCCGAAAGGTCTGGGGTTCGAATCCTGGCCGGGTCATACCAAAGACTTTGAAATTATCGCCCTGTGTCAGTTTTACCAGATATTCCTAGAATCTTTGAAGGACTTGTTTACAACAGATTGTTTTATTTTATTACTAGGAGATATCTCTTATATACTGGACAGTATGGCTTCAGGGAAAACCACTCTACATATATGGCTACCTTAAAATTTGTGGATGATATTGGACGGTATGTAATTTGGATAAACGGACCTCCACTGTAGTTTTATTTCTTGACTTATCATAGGCCTTTGATACCATTAATCATAGTTTTTTACTCAGAAAATTATATAGTTATGGAGTACGGGGTGTGGCATATGATTGGTTTACAAGTTATCTCACATAGAAAACAATTTGTCCGCTATAATGGGAAAGATTCTAATACTAAGGAAATTACGTCGGTGTCCCAAAAGGCTCTATACTAGGACCTCTACTTTTTATACTACATATTAATGATATTTACAAATCGTCAAAACTACTTAAGTTTGTACTCTTTGCTGATGACACAACTGTCTATTGCCACAACTCTAATGTTAATGAATCCATGGCATCTTTAGAATTAAACCGTGTAGCTGACTAGTTAACTGCTAACAAGTTATCGTTAAACATTAATAAAACAAAGTTGTTGGTTTTTGACAACAGTAGAGGAGATAATCTCTAATTCATCTTAAATTTCAAAGGTACCATAATAAGAATAATAAAAAGAATAGTAATTTTACAAAATTTTTAGGTACTACAACTGACAGTAAGCTTTCTTGGATGAATCACATAGACAATGTCGCAAAATCCTTTACTAGAATGGTTGGTGTTATGAACAGATTAAGACATCTTCCCAGCAAAATCTTATTAACTATTTATAATTCTCTAATACTCCTTCATCTTACCTACAGTATCTTACTATGGGGTAATTCCTCCCAAACTTACATCGACAAACTCTTTGTTCTCCAAAAGCGGGCTGTTCGTTTAATATCAAATGTTCCACCTTACACCCACGCACTTCCGTATTTTATAACCTTAATATTCTTACTTTAAAGGATCACTATAAATACCAGTTAAGAATCTTTCTATATAGACACCATAATGACCAACTTCCCCACGATTTGAATTCGTTTTTCCACCCAAACAGCACTCATCATAACTATCCTACAAGGGGAAGAGATAATCTGATACAATCTTTCACACGAACAAGGTTTGCTCACTCTCACGTGAGAAGTTATGGTGTACACCTCTGGAATTCCCTTGATGCTAAATTGCGAAATTCCCTTAGTATTTATTTGTTTAAGAAGTCCTTCAAACAATTTCTGTTCTCCTTATATCATTTTGAAATTTGTTTCTTGTGTATTATGAGCCTTAAATTCCTTACGATTCATTGCTGCACTTTCTGTACATAGCTACATATTTTTTTTTTTTACTTCTAAATGAAATCCTCTAGATTGGACCAGACTAGAAAAGCTTTTAGCTTCATCTGGTTCCGTTTTTTCTTTTGTTACGTAGGGTAATTATTTGTCTGCATTTCATTTTGTATAAAAAAGTGTATATTTTGCAATTGAAAAATAAACGAAACGAAACAAAAAAAGCGAAAGCTTGATCTTGACCATAAGATTTGTGCATATGCAATAAATTACGTCATGGGTCATGGATAAAAGGCAAAATGACCTAACAATTAGGTTTTTGGCCACTTTCATCTTGCCAATACGAATATTGAAAACGCCATCGAAACTCGAGATATCTGGAGGACGATTAGACAAACTATAAGATAGCATTTTTGGTTGTTTAGGGGAGAGAACAAAGGTAATATGAAGGTCTTTATGCAGGACTTTTAAAGAGGGATTGGAAATTCCGTTTCAAATGAAGTCTCATTTCGTGACTTCGTTCGTAAGTAATATGAGATCCTGTTCGCGCATGCTCAGTCAGTTCGTTCACATATTTTCTACAAAGATATCGTTTTAAACCTCCTTTGGGCAGTTTTTCTATTGATTGGAATTCACTGTAACAGTGATTTTGTCCGATACCAACGACACTGCTTTCGATAGGCTAAGCCCTATGGGCAGTCCGCCCATCCTAACAACACGCCTAGCGTCGCTAGTAGCGTTGTAGCGAAGCCTAGTACTACGAAGCCTAGTGACAGGCCTAACTTTACGAAAGGCAATAAGAACAGTATACGGCCTAGGCCAGCTGAGGAAACGAAGAAAAGAAAGAAAAGGCAGACAAAGATAAGAACGTAAATCAAGAAACACCGTCAAACAGCGAAGCAATATTCTTGCAGCGCTTGGACAGGCTGGAAAATATGTTTCAGACGTTTATGGGTAGTTTCCAAGACCCAGACTTGGCGGCGCCAGACGATCATTATGTTATCACCAATTCTATTAGGCCTAAGGGCTCTGATGTCGCAACTACAGACAACCCAGAGCCAGAGGTTCTCATTGATGTTAAGGGTAATCCTCCAGTGAGACAGGGGCAAGAGGACCCAGACCCGAGCATTGCCATCGGGTTTGCTGACAGATTGGCTGCCCAGTTGATGAAGGGGCCCCTTTGTCCAGCGAGTTAGCCAATAACCATAACTACTTAATTTACACCAAACTCGAAGATAAGCAGCCCTCAGAGACGACTGACCTTTATGCAAGGCCAAATAACTGTCAAAGTCTTGTGGTTCCCAAAGCGAACAAACGCATTTGGGACCACCTCAGCCCCAGTAAACTTTCCCTGGACCTCAAAATAAAACGGTGTGAGAGACCACTAATAAAAGGCATGACTGCTCTCACCAGTGCCCTTGGTGATGAGGAGTTATCCAACATGGAGCAAGATGCATTAGCATTACTGTCTAATGCTGTTTTTGAACTCAGTCAACTTCAAAAGAAACCCATTAAGCCGGAATTGAAGCAGAAATTCTCAGACCTTTGCAAGCACTCGGTTCAACCAACTGAGTGGCTTTTTTGAGATAACCTCACAAAAACAGTTTCAGAAATGGAGGAAGAACAAAAGTCACTTTCTGTCATGAAAGTCTCAAAGGACAAACTGGCCCGATTCAGACCATATTATGCACCTAGTGCCCGACAAAGGTTTCAACAAGCTGAGTGGACAGTACACCAGAGATTTAAACCGTCGAGGCATTTTTAGGCCAGGGTCAACGGTAGAGGCAGGGTCCTCAGGACAGATTTGCCAACAAGGATCGACCGAGTGGCAGCAAGGCCACGAAACGGGTCCCACAGAAATATCGTAGAAAGTAAAGGCATCAGGTTTAAGTAACTTACCTTTGTCTATTTTACCAGAGAACATGTCAATAGTCTCGACTGGGGGCCGGTTAAAATTTTTCGAAAAAATTGGTTAGAGTACACATCAGATAGATATATATTGGAGGCTCTCTCAGGTTATAGACTAGATTTTACTGCCTTGCCAGAGAAACAATCCTTTGTTCCACCTCCTTATAAGCTGAAATGTATTGAAATGTAATCTGTGGACATAGAAATAGATAACCTAATTTCAAAAGAGGTCATTGAGAAGACCAACATTACTGAAGGGTTTTTTTCGAACATCTTCACCAGGCCCAAGAAAGATGGCAGCTATAGAGTCATTCTAGACTTGACAAACTTAAATAAAAATATTGGTATAACCATTTCAAGATGGACACTTTCAGTTCAGCAATGGCTTTAGTCACAAAGAATTGTTTCATGACCTCCATTGAATTTAAAGACGCCTACTATTCTGTGCCCATAGCTACAGAGCACAGACAATATTTAAAGTTTCAGTGGAAGAATACATACTGGCAGTTTAGAGCTCTGTCAAAAAGCTTGTCGTCAGGCCCTAGAACAAGTTCCATTTTCAAAATGGATTTTCCACCTCTGTCTGGACAGCTCTTTTTGCATAACTTTTTGCCAAATCTTT
>WURT03388600.1:0-23355 GCA_009936505.3 Holothuria glaberrima | reverse complement strand
AAAAAGGCCGTGGCCGGCTCGACTTGAACCAATTGGTTGTAAACTGGGCCGTTAAACCTCATCTAACTAACTAACTATACCGTCTAGGGGGCGATTCGTAAGGCATGGCCTAGTCGATCGACCCATGTCTGACCCCGCCACCACTAGTGCAAATACATACCAAGAGTAGGCTACAGTGCGGTACGGTATACCATAGCATGTTACGGGTATAGGTACGGATACACGACCATGAGTAAAGGTACGGTCCCGAAGAATAACTATATCATGAGTACCAGTAGAGGTGTAAACCTTCGCATGTTGCTCTCAACCTACGTATCATAGCCAGCTTAAAAGCAGGAATAATACCGATCCTATTGTTTTGATAGTGGTCAATGATCATCTAGGGTCACCGGAAGTCAAACACCGAAAACCTTGTTAAAACGATATCTCAATGTAGAAAGCTTGGATAGATTTCATACTTGGTATGTGAATGAGTTATGGGGAGAAGATAAATCCTATTGTTTTTGGTGGAGATCAAAGGTCATTTGGGGTCACTGGAGGTCAAACTTTGAAAAACACAATATCTCAATGTAGGACTCATGGATACTTTTTATACGTCACATGGTTTTGCATTAAATTCGGCAGAAAACCTACATGAGTTTTGTCGGATGTTGGAGGTTAGCTGACATCAACAGAAACCAAAACCAAAATTCTCAAGAATTCGCAAGGGCAAATATGAACACAAAACTGTATCATTCCAGCATATTAAGATCACATTCAATCAATGACTGAAAGAAACGGGACATCTTGCAGAGATGCCAAGTGTCTCGATTTAGGTGAAATTGTTACGGTTTTATCCTAAATTCTGCCATCACGAAAATCCTAGCCAAACACCGCTTTTAACGATATTTAACCCCAAAAGTGACCATCCATAATTTGTCCAGGAGTCTAGTGGCAGCTCCCTAATTTGTCAAATTGAAACCTCCGTCTGGAAGCGGGACGGAACATGTTAGGAGAACATTGACGTACGTGGAGGTTATCAGAGGTCATTTGGAGGTCAAGGTACGGACTTACAGGAAACTTGGTAGATGTAGTCAACATTCACTGCCAACAACTGTGTAGGTCATGTAGCATTGTCAACAGAGTCACAGGCAAATTTCACATTAGATAACATTTTTGTTCGTATGCTCATGGCTCAGTTTCATTACATTCAGCAGGGAACCGTAGTGCCCATTGGGCTCTTGTTATAATGGTGCTTGATTAATTCAGAAATCGCAATTTATAGGGTTGCAATAAATTGTTTTGAAAGAAGGGGTTAAGCTAAACTTTACGGTATGTCTTTTGACGTCTCATTTTGTTCGACAGATGCAAGTGACGTACTTTCAGGTTTTAGTCACTTTATCGAAGTTGAAAGGATGGGGACCCTCGATTTTCACCACTACCTTGGCAGCTAAAGACCTTATGTATTGACGTCACACGACGCCATTTTGGGGGCAAAACAATGAAGCACATTGCACGCACGGAGTAGACATAACGCATCACGGGCGTCTGTAGTAGACTAACGCGCTTATCCGAATGGTTGACAAAGCAGCTGTCTGCTTCTGTTGGCCTCCAAACGAGGGAGCACTTTCTGCCCTGTGAAGTCATATGCGTAAGGTCTATGTCGAGATTAGACCTGAAAGCGGATAAGTTCCAGAACTGACCTTAAATTAATTTTAAAAAAAATTTTAAAAATTTATCCTTTCAAAGAAGGAGTCATAGTTAATGTCATTTTAAGTATGTTAGAGGGAAGAAATATAAGCATTCTGGTCAAGTTTTCATTCCAGTTCCTGTGTGTCACGGTGGTTGTATAAATATATTAGCAAATGTCGTTATGACATATTTAACCTAGAGTGAACTTGAAGAAAGCACATGTGACATTATGTATCCATGTTATCAGCTTTGTTATGTTATTCTGCAAGCTTAATCTTTCTCCTTCACAATATCACAATTTGGTAATGTGATTGCATGGAAATTTTCCAACTTTCAAACTTTGCCTAGGAAACCCACATCCCTATCTCTTTCCAGATCAAACAATGCATTTAAAAACAAAGAAACTGAACATTGCATATAACAACTTTATGAGATAATACTTCTATTCTTTGCTTCGTGTTGTTTTGGGGTACGAATGTAGTAATTTCATTATCTTAAGAATAAGAACCACACGTAGGAATTGAATGTTACTTTTACCAAAATACCTTTATTAAATCCTCTTTCTTATCAGTCCCCCTTCCCCTTGTTTGAAAGCTTTTACCCTTAATAGAGCTTTATATCATTGAATTTACACTTTGATGACGTCATGTATGATCGACCGATCAGATTTTATCTTTTTAAATCTACGGTAGCTCTGATTGGCGGATCTTTCTCACATGCCATTGTCAGATTGTTTACTACCGGTACATTTAAGGAAGATGTGCGTCAGATGACACCTACTTAAAGTATAGAACAAATGAATACTGTAACACCTTTTTCATAAGTTTTGTGATTACGTATAAAACAATGTTTCGTTCCAGTTAAAAAAAGAATTTCCCGCGGTTTTCTACGTCTGTCATGCTGTAGGCGTTTCGCTAGAAAATTAATGGAACTGCGAAAACTTCGTATTTAGCAGTCCTAAAATTAGATTCATCGACCAAAGCAAATGGAAGCAACACAATCACAAGCACAAATATTTAATTCTTGCTCGTAAGTTTTGGAATATCTGTTTTCCTCCAAAATCGATCAGATACATCCATGTTGTGGTAAAAATTTCCGTTTCCGTTAAAGCAATGGTGTCAGGTGGACAGTATAAACGTAATGTGGGAGTCATCATAAATGGATGGATCTAATGTAGCAAGAGATATCCGATTGTAGACCTTATTCTTAGTCCGAGATCGAATATTGCCACATTCTGTGTATCCACGGCTAACTGTAGTTGTTAGTTGCTTTGGCGTTTTCAGGTTGTGTGTATGGATTGTAATAAGGATTGCATAGGATTTTGGAATAAATAAAGCTGTCCGCTAAGAACGAGCTGAAAAAACCAGCATTTACTAAATATTTTAGTTGTAGTATGTTTTCTACATTTAGCACACTAAATTCACCCTAACGCATAAACGATATCAGCGATAAATATCCGCTCAAGAGTGGGAAGGGGTGGCAAGTATCTCCTGTCCACTTAGAGCTACTTGTTGTTCACAGTTACGCCGTCCCAGTTTGACTCCAAGTCATAACTCGTCCGACTCGAGCTGAGTCTCGAGTCCCGGGCCTTTTGTTAATAATTCATGATATTATGATACCAATACTTGTTTTGTATGTCTCAAGGAGTGTAAGTCTAGTACAAACAAAGAGGCGATCCAGAGGGGTGATTTTCCTGCCTCAGCCCCCTTCCCCTCCCCCTTTGGCATCACTTTTTGAGACGGTTATTGTTTTCCCAATTTTATGTTTACTAATTGTGATTGCTAGATGCCAAGATGTACCATTTATCATTGTTTAATTTCAATTTTTCCCCAGAACTCCCCCTCCCCGGCCCCATCGAGGCTTTGTGCATTTGACGCTTGTAGCTTCGAACATAACCCTCAAGGGATCCCCCTTTGTAAAATCTTAAATGCGCCCTTGACCACCTCCTCCCATTCCCAGAAAAAGAGAAACGGTGAGATATATCCTAATTATTTGCAGGCTACTATTCTAACACTAAAATAACACTTTATATTTATACAGAAGTACTTCCTGTAAATTTACCGCTAAAATGTTAGTCTCTTCACCTGTTAGGTCTGATACGATTGCCTACAAACTTCTACTTTTGGTCATTACTTTAGGATACCGTGCACACAATATTCGTGACAGATCTTTTTTTATGGATAAACCAAATACCATGATTGGTTAATAAGATGTGCATGCACACTGAGCTTAATTGAGATCAAATTACGCTCCCATCATGTGAACACTAGATGGAACTTAAAAGTGGTCGCCCACAGGAGACAGCAGGGGCAGTTCTCCCTCCCCCAGCCCAATTTTTTCAAAGTAAATTTTAATTACATAGATCTATGTAAATTTTCAAGGTTTTACATTAAAGATTGTTTGCATGGAACTTGTAAAGCACGGGAAGAGCCAACCTCAGATATATGGGAGGTAATTTGACGAAAATTCTCTTGGTCCACTTCACGCCAACTAATGGTGGTTATATTCATAGAGGTTGCCCTCTCCCTTGTCGAAAAAAATCTAGCAAAAGGCCTTGAACGTCTAGCAGAACAGCCAAGTTTCTTTTCTGTGCCGTTCAGTAGGTCCTTTTGTTACTCCACTGTAACTACAAGTCAGAAGGATTCAGACAACAGTTTGACTAATATAACATTTATAGACTTCATGCACTGACGTCACAAGGCACCCACGCCCCCATCCACACACACACCCGGACACTTTTGACCCCTCCTTCAGTAATGGACTTCGGGTCACCCTGGTAATCCCCACCATGGGTTAGTCCCTTAGACTAGTAACTTTGGAAGGTTAACTTTTAACATGACAACGGGTATTTTTTTCAGCTGGAATTGCCGTTTATAGCCCAACAGGCAAAGTATGTACATCTTATCATCCTCACGGAGCGATGAGATAATAATTAGTGCTTTTTTGGTTTTGTCTTACATTCGTCTTACAACATATGCGTCAGCTACTGTAGCCTTTACTTTCCATTAAGTTGCTAAGGCAGCTGTACCAGACTCAGTACAATATATTGATGTATTGGCGTGCATGTTCGCTAACGCGTGATAGCACCAATTAATGCATAAGAGGCTGAAGAGGCGTTAAAGGCACGCTGCATGTGTAGGGTGAGTTAAGATGCACATACTGCCTCAAAGTCACATTATTTCCTTCATCCCTTCATCACGTGATCCCAAGTCCGCTTCATTTTCGAGTTATATTCCACATTGGGGTGCGTCCTCCAGTTGCATAGTTCAGTGCGTGCAACTCCGCATGGATTGCCCTATTGTTTCTTATTTTGCCTAGATTTTGAGTAAGTCAATCAATGATAACCCCGTACGATAAAGGGTATTAACATTTCAATAAGGAAGTAAAAGTTACACAGTATGCTGATGATACTTCTTTATTCTTGGATGGTGCCTTTGAGTCACTGAAAGAAACTATTCTCATTTTCCATGTTTATGAGTAATCTTCAGGGCTCAAAGTGAATTTTGAGAAATCCCATCTCTTCCCCTTAGGAAATTGGTAAATGATTGCGCGTGTTTCCATGGTATCTTCAATCTTTTAATAGTCTTTGAGCCCTATTACGTCTTAAAGAAATACGTTTACTTATGATAAAGAAAGGTTGTTGCATTTCAATTATACCCCAAAACTGTCTGGATTAAAACGTAACCTTCATCTTTGGTCTCAGAGAGACCTTACATCAATTGTAAAAGTTGCCGTGGTTAAACTTAAAGGCTTTCACACTTGATCTTTCTTTTTCAGGTGTTACCAAATCCACCATTGTATTTTATTAATCAGCTTGAAGGTTTTCTTTTTGAATTAATATGGTCTAGTAACCCCGACAAAGTTGAGCATAGTACTTTAATAAACGATTGCGATGTTGGGGGTTTTAAAGGCCCATATCTACATTCATTTGTTAGAGAATTACAATGTTCATGGGTAAGAAGGTACATCTATGACAATAAAGCTTTGTGGAAATTATTTTTTGATCATTACCTGAAATCTTGTGACCATTTTAGCGCAAGTGATGTTTCAATCCCTAATGAATTTAGTAATGATGTTTGTTCTTAATGATCTTATCATGACTTTCGTAATCTATTGAATGGTTTAAAAATTAGATAATATGGAATAACTCTTTTATAAAAGGTTGACAAAAAGATCTCATTTTATAGAAATATTTACGAAAATGGCATCATTTGTGTAACAGATTTTTTATGACGAGCAAAATAATCTTTCTTTTGGTAGCATAAATCAATATTTTTAATCCACAGTGTTCCTTTCCCCCGTACTCAAGTTATTGTCGATTCAGTTCCTGTCTCTTGAAAACGGGATATTTATCCCTTGAACAATGATCCTCAGACTCCGCTCAAAAACTTTCGAAAGACTTTTTTTGTATCATAACACGCGTTAAAGACAATACGAAACATTTGTACTCCATGTATGACTGTGGAGAACAGGAGGGTGAATTCAATTTGGCTACTGATCAATGGAATCAGATTTGCAAAATTCCCTCTAATCCTCTACGTGCAACAAAAATTCAATACTTCCAATTTCGTTTTCTTCACCGGGTACTTGGTACAAATCATTTATTATTTCTTATAAAAAAAAGGTTAATAAAGTATGCACTTTCTGTAGAAGACAACAGAATTTCTCACCTTTTTGGAAGTGTAGAATAACGTCAACCTTCCTGCTGGGTATTGAACAAATAATTCTTGGTCAGCAATTCACTTTCTCAAAAGGGGGTTTTTTCTTTCCCTTAATGGTACAATATGTGCATCCGTACAATTTCTTATTTTTTCATCTGTTTTATTTTATTTTAAATCATAGGATTAAGGAAACGTTCCGAAGGTCAATGAGGTTTTATACAAAATTAAATTTGTTTTGCAAGCACTCTCTATAAGCAAAGAAAGCAAAGCGTTATGTTTACTTTGAGCACCTAAAGGAGGCTGTAAGCTTTTGAAATTGGTTATTCTCATAACAAGAGTTCTTTGTGTGAATTTATTCTGTATTGCTGTTTTAGGTTATTTAAATATATTTTGATGGTTTGTAATGGATTTTGTTTAGAAAATAATGTCATTTTTAAATTGGAAGGGTGAGAAAAAGAAAAATAATTACGTGCACCGGACCATTTTACACAAAATTTACACTTTCAGTACAAGTTATCACTTTAATGTGTTAGAAATTTACCTGATTTGTATATGTGAAACCTAAAACTGTAAGTTTTTTAACATAAATGTTGAAAATACATACTTCAATCTTTTCCATTTTTCTTCTTACAATCTGAAGTTTCTTTGTAAACAGTCAAATATTTGGCTTTGACCAACAGAATTGGGTCATTTCATTTGACCTAACTACCAGGGCGGTGGATATTTGACCCTATCTGCTGGTCATTACCTGGTTCAAAAAGTATTAAATCAAGTTTGACTGGGTCCTATGTAATTTATATAAATTATATATTGACACACGTAGTGTGCGTGAGATTGATTCGGAACACAACTGAACGTATAAGTGATTGTTGACCAACCAGAGTAAAGCTATTGTCTGAGTGATGATTTCAATTAAAGTGTAGTTATCAAATGTATTTAGAACTTTGGGGATATATTTAAATATTTTGGGGCAGAGAGTTACTAGAAACTTCCTGGTTAACTTAGGGGGGATACCATATACCCTTTTACGTGACCAACCTCTCAGCCTTCATGGTCAGTTATGTGTGGCCCAATATGATTCTTGGCTGGCTGAAAAGGACAGGCATGATCTTAGCCTAAAACGCTATACGTTTTCCAAAGTTCCCCTCGACTCTCTAAGGATGAGCCTAACTTGGACGGAAACAAAACGGTACTTTCGAAGGAGTTCTGTTCCATGAAGGAGCTACATCCCTGAGGGGACAACAAAGTTAACTGACCAACCTCTTGACCTTCAGACCTCTATATCGTGGATCTGTTGTGCGTGGCCCTGTTCTAGACTGGCTGAAAAAAAATATATACTACACATGATCCTAACCAAATTACCGAAAAGAGATCGAACTGTCCGCGTCTGGCAATCCTGTTTAATACCATAGTGTTCATACAACAAGGGGAATTTTACATAATTGCGGCATTGACAGTTCTCCAATAATGTTACATTTTTTTACAAAATAATCACTACAAAGAACACAGTTGTAAACATTTTCAAACAAGGTAAATAATTTATTATTCAGATCTCGATTGGAACAAGCGCAACAATATTCTATGTAATAAAGTACCGACCGTTGTTACGTAAAATATGGACAAAATTAAACCCTATTCACTTCACTTTGAGGTTCCGAACGTCGTAAAGCCGTAAACCTACACAAATTTTGCAAAATGGTATGTTGGTTTTAAGGACTGGTTATTTGCGTTGCAATATTGAAATTAAACACCAAAATATTCAGATCTTTTGAAGGTCAAAACGAGGTGTCATTTTAACATTGTAATGGATATAATTACAACCTGACCAACTTTTTTGGTGGTACGGAGCCACAAAGGTACTGTTTAGAGTTGTGGCTCCAAAAATTGAGGGGACGCATTTCCCGTCACGTCATGATGACGTTAATGGTCCAGTGTGTCTTTTATAAGTATTGGCCGGATGTACTTTAACATTTATAGAAAGTAAATAGTGTATATAAAGCACTATGTACATTTTTCCAAAAAACAAATGACGACGACATTTTTTGCTGAAAAATCATTATACATCAAACATTTTCAAAGCACGCTCTAGGAAGGGGTTGTCCTGAGAAGAGTACGTGTCGTACACTTGTGAAAATGATGAAAAGTGGATAAACCTACAACCTGTCTGAAATGTCGTCACTTCATAGGCCAACCGTATAAAGTAACACAGGTCTCTGCATTTCGTAGGTCGGGTACGCAGACCTTTATCTCAAAACCTCTAACGGTCTAACCCTTTTGTTTTCTTCCTTCCCATCTTATGTTCAGGCCCATCGGATAATGATCGTTTAAGCTCAACGGTTGCGTCCCCGGCAAGCCTTACCACAAAATTAAGACAACAATTTGCTGAAATGATTCAGAGGGTGGCTTGGGCTGGAGAGTAGGTCGTGGTGTACAAAACTGTGAGCCCCGGCGGGGTCGTTGTAACCCACGTAATGATACCCGTGCTTTACACTAGTGAACCCACTTCAGTTAAGTTTAGCAGCGGGCAACAAGCCCAAGCGATAATCGTTTTGTAATGGTAAAGTTGGGGCGAAAAGATGCTCAGCAAAGGAGAGGGAGTCATAACGATTTGCCTAATACACACGCGTCCGTTACTATTCAACCTGCCTTTAAAATATTATCAGTTTTAGTGAAAAATCGCATTGCTAAGTGGACATAGCTAACCGCCCACCCTAACTTCTAAATGTCTCTAACTTAGCAAATTTCCTCACTAGAGTATTAACTTACAAAGTATCTTACACACTTTTGCGAAACATAGATATTTCACAAATTGGTGATTTTTTTTCTTTTTTCTTGTCTCTAAAAGGACTCGTACTTTGCAAATTTCACACCAAAGGAAGAAGAAAAGTGAAGGATTGAATATTTTTAATATTTTTGTTTTTCCCCTTGTTTAATTTCAAAACTTTTGATAAATGTATTCCGTTACAAAAATGTTACGATGATAACCTTCATTACATAGGACAGAAAATCAACTCAAAATCACAAATTCAGTTTTATCAAAGTAGGTAATGAGAGACAAGATGACTTGTAGTTTCCTATATAAGGGGATATTGGGCAATTTCACCCTCCCCTCGCATGTGCTGTTTTTTGTTTTCTTTAAGTACCTAAAATGTGTAATTTTTTTGACGCAAATTTTACTTCAATGATAGCACATATAGCACCAGGCTGCATGTAAGGACACCTAATTATTCAAACATTTTCAGGGGAACTCATTCCCCCAGGCCAGACGATCACAGAATATATTTCATGCCCCCTCCTACCCCGCGGAGAGGACTCTGTTTGCTCAGCTCCGGCCTCCTCAGCTGCCCAAACCCCTGTGGGGATATGACTAAACAAGGAATATGTCGTACAGTCCTGCTACGTGGGCAATGACTAAACAAGAAATATGTCGTACATTATGTTACGTAGGCAAGCCCCCTCCTCGTTGAGAAAAATCCTGGCTACGCCACTGATGACTGGGGCAGATGCAATTGGTATCTGTGAATATAAACTTACATTTAAAAGTAAATGTGTGAAGCCAGGATTGGATCCAGGATTTGGAGGAAAGGTCGCAGGTTCATTAGCAATGACGAGACACTCCGGTTAGTCCACAGAGGTGTATGGGGCTTTTCACAGAAAATACGAAAATGGCATAATATGCGATTTTCTAGGCTCCGGGAACCCCTAGATTCAAAGTCATGAGCATAAACTTTCCAGATCATAATTATGGAGTCTGTGGAAAAAGAGAGGGAGGAAGGGCTCGGTCCGGTTCCCTCCCACGGATCTACGCCTGAAGGAGTTACTGGGTGTATTTGTCTATTTTGTTACTTATTTCATTTTCATTTTGAAGGCTGTGGTTTTACCTCTTTCGTTTTCAATCTAATACAAAATTATCTTCAAAAGAAGATCCTTGTTTTAAGTCACTGATGCAATTTAATCTAAGATAATTTTTTTAGAATATGATTGCAGCATCTTAGATTCTTAAAAGATAAAATATCTAAAGATTGTATAACTGTTTCACAGTACTGCTAAAAGTACCAGCCAATGTTCAAATTGGCCTAACTCTCGTTTCATTTACCAAGAATGTGATCGTTTATCTCCATCGTAGGGCTACTCAAGGCTGGAATATCCATGATAATTTATTATTACTTTCACATTCAGTGGTAAATCTCCTCCCCAAAGACATGTGTCATGAGAAGTCTGTATCAATACTCTGTTATTACTCGAGCAACTGTAACATATCAAAATTCAAGGCATGACTAAAATTTGATTTGGTTTTTTATTTGATCCAGTTATGGTTTTAAGAAGTCTTTCTATCGCCGGTTGGTAGACCCGTGAATATCTTTATCCGGTGACGGAGTTAGATGAAGTAGCTATTCAAGGAGACGTCTGAAGATTTCCTCTATCAGCTGAAAAATAAAAAAAAGGAATTAAGATTGTTAGAAGTCTATTTGGCTAAAGTTTAGGCTACTACTTCAAAAAAGCATTGCAGTGTATCTGATTATGATAAACAGCTAATTTTCCCGGTCACGGATCGTCTTATTTTACAATAGTTTAATTAAAGTAAATCTCGAAGAACACGAACACGTACGGATCAACAGCTACTTAATATTTAACATTATCGTTGAAGGTTTAAAATATAAATGTGGTAACTGCTGTTTTGAATGCAGATATGTAAAGTACCGTAGCCTCAGTGTGTCAGTTCTGGAGAATTGATAATTTGTATCCTCAGAATATGTGTTTTAAAGCATGCTTTTCTACATTTAACAAACATAAGGCAGTTCCGCTTTACAAAGATGAAGAAATTCTCTTGATTATTTATCCTTGAAGAAATATCATGTCCAGGACCGTAGCGAGCGGCAGTGTGGGGGTGTCACGCCCCCCCCCCCGATGTTTAGTCGCCGTCTGCAAATTTTCGGTCTATCGGCAAAAAGGGGAGAGGGGAAGGAAAAGAGGAGAGGAGGAAAAGAAGAGGGAAGAAGGGAAAGGAAAGGGGAAGGAAGGGAGTGAAAGGGAAGACGGAGAGAAAGAGAGAACGGGAGCGCGCGGCCAGCCTGTTATTGGCTATTTCAATTTTCGGCTCTTCCTCTAATTGAACCATTCGAGTTGAAAGCCCGTCAGCATGTGACGGCCGTATCAACGGCCGTCGGTGTAATTGGACGAGTGAACGAGTCTGTCGGCGACTCTGGGGAAGAAAGGGAATTAAAGGCTTCCGTATAGGCACCCTATTTCGAGTTATATGGCATTCTTGAAAAACCACTTTCTGGACATTATTCCTCACTTTTATCATTACCATGGGATCAGGAGCACCCGATTAACCATGTAGAGGGTATCCGGCCTTAGCCCGTTTTCCAAACCCTTACCTTAACTTCAAACACATTTTGCAAATTCCTGAGGATCTGGTTCACCCAAAAACATCCTGGGAAAAAATAATGCGTGCTGCGCGTGTCTTCCCTTCACTGCAAACTCAGTGTTTTATTTAGTTCCTAAAAAACAGGTACATTTTTAACACAAATTCTACTCAAACTGTAGCATATGTGGCACCAGATTGCATGTAAGGACAACTAATTTTTCAAAAATTTTCAAAAAATTGGCATTAGTGAAGGGGGAATGGCTCAATGACTCCCTGCGTACGCCACTGATGCGTTCTATATCTGCTACATTTTGGTCAGTCAGGGTAACCAGAATCGAAGGCATGCTTGTGAGGGAGAGTCCTCCTCCCCTTTGACCCCTCCCCAGGCCGGCCATCACACAACATACTGCATGGTTCCCTTTAGAGAAATCCTGAGTATGCCACTGGAACGCATCCTGGCGTTCGAAGCATACTATTTTGAACGCTAGTGTTACAAGCTTCTGAACACTTTTTCTCCATTTTTTAACGCCGGACTCCGATTTGAACACTTACCGCATTTGAACGCCTGACGAGTCTAGTGTTCAAGTGCTGAACGCATAGTGTTCAGGTGCTGAACGCATAGTGTTTAAGTGCTGAACGCATAGTGTTCAAATGCTGAACGCATAGTGTTCAAATACTGAACGTCAGGGTCAGCTCCTGAAGTAAAGCGGCATGACGCGAGGAATTGCCTTACACATTAAAATTATTAGGAATCTTTGCATTGGATAATGTATTATGAACTAAAATATACCTATCCTGGAAATTAATTTTTTCCCAACATTATGCTAAAACCTCAGAGCTTCCGGGGGCTTCGCCCCCTGGGCCACACCGTGGCTTTGCCCCAGACCCCACCGGGGGCCCTACGGCGAGCCCCTGGACCCCACCCGCTAATGCACGCGCTTCACGCTCGTTTTACGCATCCCCAGATCTGTCGGCAAAACATGATCTCTACCCCCCCCCCAAAGATTAAACCTTCGCTACGCCCCTGCTCATGTCAACAAAAAAGTCATAGAGCAGGTGCCTTGTCAACCATTGTGAGATAAAAGCGAATAGATCACTGGTGTTACTAACTGTGGGCTCGAGGGCACTCCCACCATGGCCCAAAGGACCTACTGGTCCTATACATGAGATAAAACAATATCGGTCAAAAAACGGCTCAAGATCAATATCGGTCAATAACTGGCCCAAGAATCCAACGAGAAAAAGCTTCCGTTGTTTTAGGTAAGAACGATTGCAAAACAAGATCCGCACAAAAATTAATACATAAGAGGCCAATGATCATGATGTTGGTATTCACATAGATAAAGTATTGTTCTTGCATAAGCTTTTCGTTTACCAGTAGCAATTGCAGGCGCGGATCCAGGTGGGGCGCACTCGGCGCACGCCCCCTCCCCCCTTTTTCGATGACCAACGATTTTTTGACCAATGCTTCTTTTTGCCTGAGTAAATGAGCAAATAGGTATGGGAAATATGCTTCCCAGATGCTGGGAAATCGCATCTAAGCGCATCTAGAATTAACATTTTCTTGGGGAGCACCCCAAACCCCCGCCGTGACTTAGCGCCTTCGGCCGACGGTGTGTGCGCCTTCCGAGCAAACTATTTCCTGTTTTGACCTACAAGCAGGGCTTGACCCCTTCTTTGGGTCGGGGTTTCCCGGTTCGTTCCAAATAATAGTAATTATACCTAATAGTACCTATCCTATTGAAATAATTTTGGGCTTTAGCCTTTTTACGATCTCAAACCTATAATGTATCATAAAATACAATAAAACTGTTATTGTGTTTCTATTTCAGTCAAGTATTCGTAATGTCTCCAATATTTTAGTTAGTAGGCTAATTGACTCTCCAAAGCTTGTTTGCTGACCATGGTAATTCAAGGGGAGCCGGACCACAGTGACTGAGGCGTCACTTTTATGGCAGCTTTAAACGGGGACAAGCCCTAACTTTGCCCTAACTGTGCTACGTTTAATATGATATATTCAGGGAGTTATTAGAAATTACATAATCGAGAGTTTAACGTTAACTGAATCCGAATGCATATGACGGTATGGCTATACTAGGTCCATATGAATTTAAAAGAATTTAAAAAGAAAATTTCCTGATTGTTAGCAATCATAGGATGATTTTATCCTTACAAAACACAAGTGCCAGAGCCCTAAAATCGACGTCTTCTGCTAAGAAAGTCAACATTTTTGGCTACGAGAAGGCTGCTGTCACACCCCAACCCAACCTGTAATGGTTGGTACATTTTATTTGACTCTGTCACCACCGTGACAACAGCTGCGTCCACATACTATAACGCTGCTTAACGCCTTTGTCATTAGAAGACATTATTTTAATAGCAATGTTTACATGATTCTTCAAAGGAAATAAGCATAAAAGTGGAAGAAATCAAAATACTTTTTACATCATATAGACGTTCCTCTCCTTATACATCAGGTAAAAATACACAGAAGTGAGCAATTTGAGTGTATCTTAAGTCTTACGTCAGAGAGGATTGTCAGTAAATCTTTTAGGCTCAACCCCACCTACATCAGTTAATCAGTTGCTCACACACAAAGTAGTAATCAAAACCACAGTAATGTTTGTTTCCCGAAAGGAGTGTCGCAGTTTTATCTGTGGAAGTCCAAAAAGGTGAAAACCTAGACCCGAACTTGGTAAAATGCTCTCGTTAAAGTAAAGAAAAGCTCAACGGCGATAATTTTGACAGCAAAAATCGTAGTGTGGCCAATAGCTGGAGTTGCTTAATGTTACACTTTAGCACTTGGGTCAAGTTCACCCAAAGTGGGTCAGAAGGTAACCAACCAAAATGATTGTGTCAAATAATGACCCAAGTGAGATTTCATTTGATCCAAATTGGGTCAAATTGTGACCCAAAATGTTGGTTCAGTTCACTCCTGACCCAGGTGTTTCTAGGGAGTTGAATAACACGTACAGGTAGGCCAGGTAGCTCCCCCATCACACTAGCAACCGGATATGAGTGTTTATGAACAGATGAAGTCCCTGATCGAACTAGAAATATACATAGCTGCTAAGTTAATTTTTTGACAATTTTGAATCTTGTTTCTAGCCTGCATGTTGAGGTCGCGGCGTACAAGTAAGTAAGCCATAGGTGCATGGTAACGATTTACGGCCGTATCGATGAAGAGCCTGTGTCGTTCCCTTATTTTCACCACAAAAGTTTTCTTTGACACCAACCTTTCCCACCTGTGACAATTCCTCATGAAAATAATCCAACAAATTCTCCTTCAAGCTATTCTGTACGACATTTGACAAGGAAACTTGACATTTATGCATAGACTTAGCCTAGAAGTCTGATTCACTTTACAGAAAGTTTTAGTTAGCACTAAAAAGCAGCGCACCGTGACACTCGATGACTGATATTACGTAATCACTGCCTGCAGACATGAAATCGAACCAGTCGGCGAGCTACCGCTTCTGAAAACTGATACTATCATAGTCTTCGACTTACGGCATGTCTACCATCTTTCGCTCGATGAAAAAAACCACACAGTAATTGTTTTTAATATTGGCCGTACGGTCGGTAGTCATTTCAGACTTGACAAGTTTTATAGCATTCGATGACCCTGTAACACAACAGCACAATTTGCCTGCTCAGCGAACGTGTATTACTCTGCACTTGCATTGGTGAGTCCATCTCTTAGAATGGGTACGTCCAACCCAAAAAGGTGCATTCGACACATGCTGAGAAGGTTATGATACAACTACGTCGTTGGCTCGTATCACAGGTAACGATGACTGGAGCTGTGTTTACTACTCATCAGTGTACTGACAGTAGTTGCGTGCATTGTAATTCGTGTGTTACGGTAGTCAATTCCGACCTAACAATTCCTGATCCCTCTCAAGTTTTTACAAGGTTGACAGGAGCGGCTCCTAAGTTTTCCCTTTCGGGAAACCAAAAAGTGTGACGTCAGTAGTTCTCGGGGTCACCCGTGCTTCCCTAGCATGTGTGCAGCCATAGCCTTACGACATATTCCGCATACAACTTTCACGGTCTAGTCTCAAGAAACGATCTTTACATCCAGAGGTTCTCGATTCGACAATAGATAATAAAGTAAAACAACACACAGTCGTATGGATACACTTGTCGACTCGAATTCCTTATTTGTGACCATTTACTTTGTAAACTGGTAAAACTTCAGTAAAATCAAATGAAGAAAAGCGACTGGTATGATCTTAACAGACTAAAAGCGACGTCACAAATTATTGCTCAAGTTGCCATTTTCAATTGAAAAGTTAAGCTGAATATTTTAAAACTGAGCGCACGAATGTCCCGTGAAGATGAAAGAGTGCTACCTTTTGAACCTTTGTAACATATATTATCGTTATTTTAGGCCCTGTAAGTAAGCTTAAATTGACATAGTCATGTTAGTAGCTCCGTGGTGCAGGGAGCTGGAAGTCACCAACTCCCTGCATGGTGTAACTTACGGTTGGTCTGTTCCTCTTCTCAAGTTGCCATAACTCTTGGTTCCAGAATCGCTTTCCAT
Organism: Holothuria glaberrima; assembly: GCA_009936505.3. NCBI lineage: Eukaryota > Metazoa > Echinodermata > Holothuroidea > Aspidochirotida > Holothuriidae > Holothuria > Holothuria glaberrima. The sequence goes on along the minus strand of WURT03388600.1, from coordinate 7,106 downwards.
TATTGGCTGTAGATAAGAAGGATAGTGGAAAAGCTGCTAAAATGATGTTCAGTTAAATGAATAAAAACCAGTAGGCACAAGTCCAATTATCCGCCTAATATCTAAAGGACTTATACTATAGCTCCTCCAAATTGATAAGGAACTTACATTGTCAAATTCAAGTTAAGCGTTAAGGAGGCTACAAAAACTTCGCATTTTCTAAACATTAAACCATGCAGTCTATCGTGATACCACGTGACCTTTTAAGCTCTATGCTATCGTCACATTTGTTTTTCATTTGCTTTTATATTTTCTTTTAAGTCTTTTGTAAAAGATTTATCATTTTTTCTTTCTTATATTTAATATATTTTATGTCGCTTTATTTTTACTATTTTTAATGTAATTTCAGATATTCCTTTTTCGGACACACTTATGTCATTCTTTTGCTCTCAGTCACCAGTTGCAACCGTTTGATATAAAGTTATTACAGTGCTACCTCTGTGGTAGTGTTTACGTCATTTGGTGACTATCCTTAGGAGAAATATGTCATACTTCAGTGTTCATCATAGATTATGCTTGACATTTTTAGGAATTAATTCAACAATTAAGCACTCAAAGTGATAAGACTATTTCTTTGCTAACAGTTACTGGTAGGTAAGATGATTACTACGAGGCAAAAAAAGTTAGAGAATCTAGAATCAAGCAACCTCGCTTAGTAAAATATATCTCAGATTTTCTTTCAAAACTAACATGTCACCAAGTTCGTCATCTTACTTGCAAAGAATTATTAATTTGTATGGGGAAGTGTTTCATTTGGGCGAACTTTGTCTTGTTTCGAGAAAATGACACTGCGTGGGTATGAAAGACGGATAAGACTCTGAAACACGAGTGCTATAATTTGATACTCAAAATCTTTTATGTTTCCCAACTTCTGAGCAGTGGACCGTCGATTGTGGATTCTCCTGTTCAAATCATTGTAAAACTGTGGTGAAAAACAGAATAGAGTGGAGATTATCCTGTTCACGAAGCAGGTTTTACTGCATATTCCTTATTCCGTCATAAGGTTTCAGAAGTAAGCTTAGGGTAAACAAGAGAATAACAGCTGAGTCCACCCATTTACAGATCAATTCCATACCGTGTAGTAGGATAGTAGATGGAAGGCCTATGCGCTCTTCCCAAACCTCCACAGCGTACTTATCGGATGCCGCAGAGGACCCCTCATAGTAGACGGAAAACAGCTGTGACAAACCGGTTTTTGAAATTGTGATTTCATTGCATGCTAGCGTTTTTAAGTCATTTTTCCAACAATGACGACCCAAGCTTATCTGGAGGGCCCAGGGCTTCAAAAGCAGGGCCCCACTCCCTCCTTGGCCAGCCTTATTTAAAGAAAAGTAATAAACTTGTGACAGTTCGGGTCTAAATATCCCTAGGTAACGTTATAATAGAAGTACTTTTGACCTTAGTGGGAAGGTGGCTTAGCGATTGATCTAAGCGTACAGATTTAGGTGAAAAACCATGACTCGAACCGTGGTGGATAAATGGAGATTAGGGTAGCTAGTCCATGTGTAGCATCGACTTAATTCAAGGAATAAAAACCTTTATTTGTGCCTCTGTAAAAAAATGTCAAAACTTTACACATTCTGTTTTTTAAATTTGCACATTATGTTGTACCAAATTGCATCTAAGGACCTTCAAATATTCACCCCTCACCCAGGACGGCCGTCCAAAACAACGATCAAACCCTTCCCTAGAGAATAGCGTCTTACGCCTATGCTGCATGAGTTGTCAGGTTTGCTCAGACTCCACGGACAAATCGGCTTTTTATTGAGGTAAAATAAGCTGAATGCAGACTTATTTCAACTATACAACTATTCATCGTTGCTTAAAAATTTAAAGGAAAAAGAAATATTGCTTTCTAAGTAGGTACATATGATAAAGCAACAAATTATGAACAAGTAGCAGCAAACAGCTTTATTGTAGCTTTTTCTGTTCTAGAGATATGGCTATTTATTGCAATGACATGGTGCCACCATAAGATGACTTGGAGCAAGTCTATAATGTCCTATCAGAGCCACATTAGGGCAAATCTGTTATGTATATCTTTGTTTTCTTTGGACCATTTTTTCGTTTTAGGAAATGAAATAGAAAAATTTGTGAATCCTTTCTAAAAAAATTACAGCCTTAGGAATAAATAGTTTAAGCAGATTACGTTTCAAACTTGGTAATTAGATTCGCCGTATTAACGAAAGGTGCCTGGAGGTTGAAGATTAATGTAGGTCACCTGAGGTCAGAAACCAAAATATTTGTAAGGACGGTATTTGAACATACGAATGACGGATACTTTTAATACTTAGTACGCAAATTTGACATATTAAGAAGAATGACCGCATCGTTTTTAGTGGAGGTCCAACTTCATCTGAGAGCACCAGAGGTGAAACTACCAAAACCTTAATTGTAAAATGCTGGTAAACACTACATCTCAAAGATAGCGATGATGGGCAAGTTTCACACTTAATGTATAGAGTTTTCTTTTTAAGACAATATTTCTATTGTTTTGATGGGGGTCAAAGGTTACTTGGAGTCAAAAAGCAAAAAAGCTTGTAAACGATTTTCGAGATGGGAACACATAGTATAGTATATACATTTGTCATGTTCATAAACTTCAAGGTGCGTTGGTGAAAGTCCAAGTTCATCTGAGGGGTGAAATTACGAAAACTTAAAATGCTTGCAAATATTAAAATAACAACATTGAGGTCTCATATGTAGCAATATATGCTATAATTAATTCAAGGACCTTATTGTTTTTGTGATGGTCATAGGTTGCACAACGTAACAGAGGTCAAGCGGTGAAAACGTCGTGCAACATGATATTGCACGAACTTGAACCGTTATAAATCTCACAGTAAGTATGAGGATTTCTACAATATTCGCGAAGTCTCTTTTCGTGGCGGTCAAAGGTGAGTCGACCAGAAATGAACATTTGAAAAACTCCTTAACACGATGTTTTGAGTAGGGTAATGTTAAGGAATATCATACTTAACATTCACATGCTCTACAATAAACTACAGATCCCCATTGCTTCTGGTGAGGGTAAACGGTCTTATGAGGTTATTGGAAGTCAAATAGTAAAAAACTCGTCAACCTGATATTTCGAAAGTGATACTTTGGGGGATCTCTCACTTAATATGTACACTCTTAAACGGTTGGACAATTATTTTAACCAACTTTTTTTTAATAACTCTCGGCACGTATACGTCCAAACCAATATTGGGTAAAGTTTGCCCAACAACCATTGGATTATAGATTTACCTAATGCTTGAGTAAAAAGTTTGACCAATACCAATAAAACGACCAAAAAATTACCAAGTATCTTCCCCCAATATTGGTCAAAAAGTACTTTTCATTGGTTATTATTAGTAATATTATTTGGACATTTAATTGGGTAATTTATGGCTAGCTACATGGATAATGCCTCTACGCCATGGAATGTGGCCGTTTATTTTTTGCACTAAGTATGAAGTTAGGAAAAAACTAGATGTGGGCATGCCACACTACATTGCATAAATCTGAGATTACCCTAACGAATGAGGGATGGGAGACTCGAAGGTTGTGTTGAAGTGAATATGAGCCTAAGATATCGTGTGCAGTATTCAATGCTTGCATCGAACTTATAATCAAAATGATCCGGGAAAAACTGGATGCTGCTAGTAATAAGCCCATATCCAATTCTTTAAGCTATCCTAGTCCAGGCTAACTAAGCTAAAACTCACAAGTTAAAGTATAGCCTAGCCTAGTGTAAGGTTATAAGCTAGGCTAGCTTAGGCTGGAAAGAGTTCGGCCTGGGCTTACTTGCAGCGCCAAGTTCTTTTTTAACCGTTTTGATTTTAAGTTCGATATAAACATCAAGTACTGCACAAAGTAAATTGTGCTCAAATTTTCTCACAAACGCAACCTACAACCATCAAACCACCATTCCTCAAGGTTATCTGAGACTTCTTTAATCGAGTATGTCGTCGTTCGGTGGACAAGCTCGACTGTGGACGTGATATACGTACCTCCGTACGTAACGTTCACATGTCCATATTTTCAATGTTTGAATCATGCATACGTATGCAGATTGTGCAAAATTTGAGGGGGAAAATTGCCCAAAGTTGGTTAAAACATTTTTATTCACAATTGGTAGATCCTTTTTTATTGTGTTTCGCTCAAAAAGCCTCATGTTGGTAAAAGGAATGCCCAACGCTGGTTACAAATACAAGTGCCCAACAAAAAAACCCAACTTTTTAAGAGTGTAGACGCTCCACAGTAAGTTCAATGCGTGCACTAATTTTCGTGGGGTCAAAGGTCATGTGACGTCACTAAAAGTCAAATTAGGAAAACGAAACTAACACGATTACTCAAGAAGGATAAATTTGCGAGTGTCATATTTTTTAAGAGGATGCTCACTTTTAAGAATCTCAAAAAATTTTCAGAGGTCAAATGTCATGTTTGGTTACCAGAGGTCAAATATTAAAATCTTGTAAGTATAGTTTACATCAAGTACAACTAGTATAAGTAGTATATGTCCAGGTCTTTCAACCTTCACGACACAGCCCGACACAGATCGGCAAAGCCCGGCACGGTCCGGTTCAGCCCGGCACGACCCGACACAGCCCGACAGCCCGGCAAAGACCGGCAAGGCCCTCCACACTGAAAGCGCACGTGACATGTACAATTTCTTTAAGCAAGGGACGAACGAACAGAAGAACAAACTTTCTGGATAAGTGAAATGATCATTTTCTTCAAAGATAAAAAGCCCCTTACGGCAGTTGTGTTGACCACGACATCTTGACAGATTCGACCCATCCATAGTCGTACTACAGCTGGTGCAATCTGGGAAGAAATGTTTAACGAAAGAAATAGATTCACATGGTTTCTTTAACTGGTGCAAGATAAAATAGAATGTATCATTCCCCTTTTGACCCCACAAGTTTGACCCCACAAGGTTTTTCAGTATATACCGTATTAAGAACGAAAAAAGTTTTGTCGGAAAATGTATAGGTTTGTGTACAACACAAAGGGCAAAAAAAAAAATCAAAGTAAAAAAATAATACTAGCGGACGAGAAATTACGTGCCGGCGGTCGAGGACAAACAAACATTTTTTTCTAGGTCTTATGGTAGACGTAGAATGGAATAGTATATTACTCCTGCGCTGCTCGGTGAGTTGTCAGGTTTCCTCTGGCTCCACGGCCAAATCGGCTTTTTATTGAGGTAGAATAAGCCAAATGCAAATTTATTTCAACTTTACAACTGTTCATCGTTGCTTAGAAATTTCGAATTCGAGATTTTTGAGAAAAAACGAACAAACCTGCCTGTACACCACACATTAGCGTTGGATGGAGCAAGAAGCTGCCACTTGGAGTAGTTGTTCCGTGCATACAGGGCATGTACATACTAATCTTTCATTTGGGGTTGTCATAATTTGGATACCTTGCCGAAGGCAAAAGGAATCTATGCAACCACGTGCGTAAGTGTGTTTATGCGTGTGCCAACGTGCGTGTGTTTGCCTGTGACGCTTGGAACTCGAAATTTCAAGACATGCCAGCAATGATGGGTACTTTTCAACTTGCTGTCTAGATTTTTTTTTTTTTGGTGGAGGTTGAAGGGTCATCTGAAGTCAGAAACCAAAATATTTGTAAGAACAGTATTTAAACATACGAATGATGGAAACTTTTAAAGGGAGAAGGAGTCCCACCCTCCCCCCTCAAGTTTATTTTCAAAAATTTGGTAATCTTACAGATTTCCTCTTATTTCTCTCACAAGTATTTTCATGATGTTCCTGTGTAAACCATTGAATATTGAAGGTAATCTCATGAGTTATTCTGCAAAAATTTAGGAAGTAGGTAATAAAAATGTTGTTTCATGATTGATTGGATCCATTGCTGAACTAGTGTATCAGGGTATACTACTTCAAACTGGGGGTGCATTCTTCCTTTAATGCTTAGTATGCAGTTTTGATTTCTTAAGACGAATAACCGCATCGTTTTTAGTGGAGGTTCAACTTCATCTGAGATCACCAGAGGTGAAACTACTAAAACCTTAATTTTAAACTGCTTATAGACACCACATCTCAAAGTTAGCGATGATGGGCAAGTTTTGCACTTAGTGTATAGCGTTTTCTTATTAAGAAAAAGGTTTCCATTGTTTTTGATGGATGTTCACGGTCACTTGAGGTCAAAAACAAAAAACAACTTATTTAATGATATTCAGTCGAGATGGGAACAATGGATACTTTTGTACATAATATATACATTTGTCAAGTTTTTCGGTGAAAGTCCTAGTTCATCGGAGGTCACCATGAAGAAACTACGAAAACTTCTTATATTGCCTGTAACACTAAAATAATAGCATTGAGGGATCTCATACTTAGCATGTATATGCTATATAATAAATTCAAGGACGATGTTGTTTTTGTGAATGTCAAAGGTCACCAGAGGTCAAACAGTGAAAAATCCCGCAAAACATGATAGCTCACGAACATGGATCTTTATGGATCTCAGAGTTAGCATCAGAATATTCCACAACATTTACAAAGTCTCTTTTCATGGAGGTCGAAGGTCAGTTGACAAGAAGTGAAATTTTGAAAAGAAAACTTTTTAACACGATGTTTTAAGTAGTGTAATTTTCAGGAATAAGCCTATCATACTTAACATGCACATGCCCTATGTTTCACTATGGACCCCAACTGCTTTTGTAGGGGTAAAAGGTCATTTGAGGTCATTGGGAGTCAAATTGTGAAAAACTCGTTAACATGATATTTCAAGAAGTGATACTTTGAGGATCTCTCCCTTACGATGTAAACGCTCCACAGTAAGTTGAAAGTTCAAAACCTCATAAACATGATTACTCAAGAAAGATAACTTTGAGGGTCTCTTGTTATGCATGTAGATGCTCCATATTAAATTTCAAAATCCCACATAGCCGGTGCTGTGGCCGAGTGGGTAAAGGCGGTGGCATTTGAAGCCACGAAACTTGGCAACCGGGAGGTTCGGGGTTCGATCCCTGGCCGAGTCAAAGTAAGGTGGGTTTTTCATCCAAGAGCAATCTACGGTTTTCCCATCTGAACTGGCCTTTCAAATTCAAAAGA
>WURT03388489.1:6950-23357 GCA_009936505.3 Holothuria glaberrima | reverse complement strand
GAAAACCTTCTTAAAATGATCTCAAGGTAGGAAGCTTGGATAGATTTCATACTTAGAATGTGGATGCGCTATGGTAAGAAAAAGAACGGAAAGCATTCCCATTGATGTGCGTGGTTAAATTACCCATGACCCCTATTTTCAGGGATATCAAATTTCAAAGTTCATGATTATCTTAAATCATATATATATATATATATATATAGCAGAAAAATTAAGTTCCACGTATACTCTAAGATTAAAATAAAAAAAATGAGAACGAATGCAATAAAGAGCATAACTGGTTGATTATTGGAGTACAAAGCTTAAATTTTATTTCGAAATTTTCGGTTCCCCTGAAACGTTCCTCAGCGAAATCTTATAACAAAGTGAGTATCTTAATCAAGAAAATAACAAGCAACAAACAATGTGCTGGAAGGTAGATAAACAAACATAATAGGATTAAAGCGGTGAAATGTGTACTGATTCAGACCTTGATCTTCTTAATCAGTACACCTTCCCCCCACCTCGGGCGATCCGCGCCCTCGGCATGCAAGCAAAGCTCACATGCTTTGCCCCCTAGCATTAGGGGCTTCGGGGCTAAGCTCCAATGTGAGGAGGCTAAAGGTATGTTCAGCCCCCCAATATTTGCCAAGTGCAGATATGAGATCCATATTTCAAGGCTGGGTACATGCAGTTTAGAACACTCGGCAAGTGCCGTTTCCGGCCATCTGGAGAGTTTGTAAAGCCAAAAAGTTTTCTTGTTTGCTCCGCGCCAACTGATGGTGGCGCTCAGCTTAGAAACATGTTTTACCATTTTTCATACTTTTTTTTTTCATTAATTGAGAAATTGCAGACATGAGATCCATATCTCAAGGCTGGGTACATGCAGCTTTAAACACTCGGGAAGTGCCGTTTCCGGCCATCTGGAGGATTTGTAAAGCCAAAAAGTTTTCTTGTACGCTCCGCGCCACCCGATGGTGGCGCTCCGCTTAGATAGTCTTCCTGGCACTCAGCCCCCCCCCCATATTATTTTCTGTTCCACCGCGCCTGCTGAGGACTTCATATCTGATCACAAGTTTTCAAGATTGATGCAAACAAAAATAATGTAATATTAATTTTAATCTTAATATAGGGCCTAAAATTAAATTAGGTAGAGCCCTTCTTCTAAATGCCCTAGTTTCATAAATTTTGACGGGATTTCGTGCACTAAAGCATGGGAGGTATGGGAAAATAATGCAAGATTTGGGATGGATGGAGGGGCACCGCGAGTGCGGGGTGACTTCTTAAGTGGTAACCCTTTGACAAAGTCTCATTACATTGACTATATATATATATATATGTATATATATATATCTTACTTTTATCCCTGTCCCCACTTCTATCACCCCAGTTACGCTACTGGTCACAGTGGTTGGGTCGCCAAAGAATGTAAAAATGAAACTTGGGTCGTTTGAAGCATCCAGTGGGAATCATTGATCTAACAGGAAAACAGTGTCAACTGGTTGTTAGTTCTGTTAGAACTAGGCCACGCCTACTAGCAGTTGACCAAAACTCACCCTATGATATGGCAGGCTTTCTCAACTGGTGGCCCGCGATACCATTTCAGATGGCACGCATCGGGCCGGCTGGCTGCATGACCAAAAGTCCGAACTAAAATTTAAATTAAAATGATAAATGAAACGAGCAACGTAGCACTCCTGTCATTCAGACATTCTCACTCTCAAATGGGTGCACTTACGAGCAGCGTCATAGCAAGACTCTCACGTTCCCATGGACAAGATACAGCGAGGGCCCCCAAACCATGGTATCATAAACCCATTTCCTAAGAGCCCTCCAATCACTATGGAGAGGTACGGAAAAAATGAGACTTTGCACACTTCAGATCCTGGTTCAATACCGTACCCCATTTTTGCTTCAAAAGCACTTCTGCAGTTGCTGATAGCTTTGTGGTTCCTTTCGAATCTGCACTGGCTGGTAAGACGTATGCAGAGTTACTATATTTTGAGAATTTTTCTTTTGCGCATTTGGTTGGGGGCTCCCTGAACCCTAGGGGCCCCTGAACATTGTCCACACAGTCCACCGGCTTGTTACGCCAGTGCTTACGAGTATCGGGGTAGCTACAATAGTGTAGGTAGCAGGTGGGGAAGCCCATGTAATGCTGGCCTCACAGTTTGAAGCTTCACTACATTGAAATATCACAAAGCGAAACGCTATCGTATACAATTTACTGTGAAATTCAAACGGGAGGGTCCTCCTCTCACAGAGATTACTCCCACAGGACGCACGGTCAGGAGGTTGGATGGTGGCACCACTTGCATTTTTATTCAATCAAGTGGCACGTCACTGAATATAGTTGAGGATGCCTGCCATAGGGTTTCCCTGGTACTGTACATTGGTAAATCCCGATTTTTAATGCAGTATGTTTCTACTTTAGTACAAGAATAATCTGCATTGTTGTAGATTAGTGTTGTGGTTGTTTCGCAACAAATCTTAACCACTTTGCTTCTACTGAAAAACTTTACCCGCTTTGACCCATTACATACCATACACGGTTATCATATCGGTGGCTGTGTACACACACATTAGCCTATACCATACTTTATTCTCTAGCAGGCCTCCCAAGTAAAGTAAGGGTAGGTGGTGCCACCAACTGACGTCACGTGACAACCGTCGAACCCCGCATTTTTTAGGAAATACCCGAGCCTATCTTTGTGGCTCATGCAAAAGAAATATAGGCTTTATGAAATTGGCCGGGGTTGTAAGACAAAATTATTCCACTATAGTTTTTTATGACTGGCGGAATTCTAAATGCTTTATATCCCCTATGGGGGAAGCGGGGTTAAGAAAAATTAGTTTGATTCTTATGATACCCTTACATTACTTGATTTTGCTTCCCTTTTCTTCGGAAAATGGGACGTAGGTTAGATACACCGAGAAATATCTCGCGGAATCTCTGACGCTCACATGAGGAGAAAAATTGTAACTCCTTTCTCACCCTTTCGGTAGACTTTAAAATATCAAAAAGTCGAAAAGAACCATAAAAACTAGCACACTCATCATGAGTTCTTGAGGCACTGCAATCTAACCGACCAATCAGAGTTGTGAAGATCCAAGTGCACTCAGTCCAACCAATCAGAGACGGGTATTCTCTTTCACGTCAGTAAGAGGGCACTTAAGCAATGGTCGCTGTAGTAAAACTATCTCGTCATAATGGATTACCTCATCCCAGAGATTCCTTCCACTCCAGTCATCAAAGACTCTTCTGACGAAGAAACTGAAGCTTTCATCCACCCAGGCCAATGGAGCCCGAAGAGAACAGAGAAGAAAATCCCCCTCGAGGACGCTACCTACAAAATTGTCAGAAGACATATCAGCACTTTGTCCGGCATCCAATCCTCGCTCATCAGTCTCACAGAAGAGATCAAACGCTTGGATACACTCCTAGAAAAGGCGCCCCCTTAAAGCTATTAAAAGTACCACACGATCTTATGCCCGCCAAAGGAAATGTGAGACTACTCGTAGTCTAATTAACTGGGGAAAGGTCTAAAATTCATAATGACACCCAAAAGCCCTCGCGAATTAGGATCCTCAAGTCCCTAGAGGACCTAACGCGAAGAATGAGAATACGATTCATTATGCAAGATAAAAAGCAAACGCTTTTCTATAAGTTCCGCGTTCTCTCGACTTGGTCACCTAAAATGACATAAAGTCGTAATCTGGAAGACTATCTTGAAGAAACCAAGAGAGAACTTGCTAAAATACCTATTCAAAATGCCCCCCAAAATATCTCCAAGGATGAAAAGTTTTCCCTCAGATCGCTAGCTAAAGACAGATCTGTCATCCTTAAACCCTTTGATAAAGGCAGAGGTATTGCAATTCTAAATCGCACTGACTACCAGGCCGAAATTGAAAGGCAATTAGAAAGCCACTATTATCATAAACTTGATAGCGATATAACACACGCTACCACTAAAGCAGTGGTCGAAACACTCCAAGATATCCTATCGACGAGAGAGATTGACAAAGAGATTGTTGATTATTTGAATCCACTCAACCATAAAATCCGCACCCCGGTCTTTTACGTACTTCCAAATGTACATAAAGCCCGGACGGCTAATTCAAAATTTTGACAACGCATATAACAAATGTCCTGACCAAACACTGGCACTTAATTTCCGAACACGAGCAATTAAAAAAAGCTCTTCCCAGACAACCCGATAATTGCCTATAGAAGGGCAAAAAATCTTAAAGATCTCTTAGTGAGGTCACGTTTTGAGAACGACTCAAACTCTGAGGAAACAGCTTCTGATGATACTTTTCTCGACGCCCTTTTAGAGGCACTCGAGCAAGACAATATTAATTAATAAATTTTGAATAACCCTAACCTACGAAATTTGAAAGGTTGCTACTGATGAAGCTCCGCTATAATAACGCATGAGAGCAGAAACCGGTCTAGCTTGATCATAAGAATCAAACTAATTTTTCTTAACCCCACTTCCCCCATAGGGGAAATAAAACATTTAGAATTCCGCCAGTCTTAAAAAACTATAGTGGAATAATTTTGTCTTACAACCCTGGCCAATTTCATAAAGCCTATATTCTTTCGCATGAGCCACAAAGATAGGCTCGGTATTTCCTAAAAAATGTGCGGTTCGACGGCTGTCACGTGAAGTCAGATGGTGGCACCACCTACCCTTACTTACTTGACGGCCAGAGCTGTTGACATAGAAGAAACGTGAAGAACCTCTATAGTGTGAAGTTTTGCCTGCTAGGTTTGCCTGCTGCCGTCAGCCCGGTCAAAGTACGTCTCTCAAACACACTCCTTTAAACGTATGATCAATTTCAAGCCGCACCATTTAGTGCATCATATGGTGAACTAACGTTTCTTCTACCACGAATATTACCTAGCCTACCTTGTTAAGATGGACCGTGGACGCCCCGCGGTGCATTTCTTCTTACTTTTCCACGGGATAACATTTTTTGGTAAGTTCCATATCAAGTGCACTTCGATTTGAAAATTTAAAACTGATGGAATTTTTGGTTATACTTCAAGGAAGTATTGAATTTGTTGTACAGACAAATCTCATATTTTTAAAACCAATGTATATGTGTTTATATATATATATATATATATATTTATAGGTATCACGATAAATTTCTTTTCAAAAATGAGGTTACCACAGAAAGAAATTCCGTTATTTGTTGCGATAAATTTCAAATGATGCAACATCCATATTTTTGCAATGCAGAATATTTTAAAAGAAAAAAGTTCTTAATTGAAATAATTGTTGAGACTGAATAAATGTAGACAACTATTTTCGTTGTGTGCCATGTTGGTGTATTTTAAACGCAGTATTTCTCTTTAAAAATTCGAGTGATTTTTTCTCTGCAACAAAGAGATAACCGTTTGGATGGAAGTTCTTACTATGTGACCAATGGATAAAAATCTTTAGTGAAAGCATCACTTCATTATTCTCTTGTCTTCATTTCTAGGTCCAGAAATCGGGCGAGCTTGTGATTTAACACAATATCTAACATTCGGATCACCTGGAACCATTACTTGCCCGATAACTGAAAATGCACTTGTCGTTTCCTGGTACAATTCAACAAACTACGTTGATGATTACCCGATAATATACCTATCAGATTACACAAAAGGTGGAGATGGATATGAGTCTGGTGAATATGACATATTGCTAGATGGTTCACTAGTTGTGAATAATGTCTCCATAAAACATGAGAGTATTTATACGCTCTCCGTACTATATCGTGATACGAATGAGCCCATCGTATTTAAAATACAAATCATTGTGACAGGTATGTATATCAATACTTCGTTAGGAAGTTATGTTTCATTTTAGTATAGGATACTGAGAACTGTTTCACGAGGCTATAAGGTGAACGACAGCCTATCTTCAAGATTAAAGAAACAGAAACTTGCTTTGCCCATTGACACTTGCTATTTCTGACTCTTCACATGTTAAATTAGAGCACCTTAAAGTAAGCCGAGAGTAAGGGGCACCTTGTACATACAACCAAAGTCAGTCTTATTTGATCAACTTTGTTAACTTAGGACAAACTACTTTTCACTTCACAAAATATGTTATCGAGTCGAGTGAATACTACCCTAGTGCAGAAAATTGTAAAGATCGCAATGTACCTCCAGCTGTCTGTGTAATAAGCCAAGTGAAAAGTTAAGCCATTAAATGGATGCAATCGTGTTCATGGGAAGGGTGAACAGAACAATTGCTTATTATGGAATAGGCACAAGAGTTTTACCTGCGGAAGATACCGTTTTCAGTACAGGAAATGTCAACAAGTAATACAACCGGCATATATGCATACTTTTGTAGGGTTCATACCTTAGATCTATATCACGAAAAACAGCAATGAAACTAAACCAGAAAGCCCAAAGAACTGTTGATGCATTGTCTCAAGAAATACTTCGCTGAGGTTTCAAATTGATAAATGTACCGTAGGCTTTTTGATTCTTGCCGAAGGCAAAAGGAATTTATGCAATCACACGGGCGATTGTGTGTGCATGCTTGTGTGTATGTTTGTGACGCATGCTTGTAAACGATATCTCACGATAACAATGATAGATAATTTTCATGATTAGTTCATAAAATTATTATATTGAGAGGAAGTTCCCTATTGTTTTGGTGAAGGTCAATGGCGACGTCAACATGGGTCAAAAACCGAAAACCTTGTAAACACGATAACTCTAGATAGGGAACATGGATGTTTTACATACTTGGCAAATGGATGCGTTATAGTCAAAAGATAAACCTTATTGACATCGGTAAAGGTCAAAGGTTATTTGAGGTCATCTGAGGCGAAAATACGAAAACTTAAAAGCTGCTCGTAAACAAGATATCTCAAGGGAGTAATAATGGACACTCTTGGTATAAAACTTTATCATACTGCAAGGGAGAACCGTATTGTTTTTCAGTCAGGTCGAAGGTCATTTAAAGTCATCAGAGGTCAAAACAGAAAACTTTGCAAAACACGATATTTTAAGACAGGGATGATGGATCCTTTGTATATTTGGTATGCAGATGTGTAACTTGAAGCAAAAGAAAACCCTTTGGGTTTGTTAGAGATCGATAGTCATCTGAGGTCAACATCGTAAACTAAATAGACAGTGGGCGGTACCTCCAAATCGTGCCCGGTGTTTCGTTACAAACAAAAAGTTAAGGCTGAATTTGTACCATTCCAAAGAAACATCTAAAAAACAAAAAGGCATAGCGATTTCTTGCAGATAAAATGCAAGTCTCTTACTGTGTTTTCAAATTGACAGTGGGTCAGAAAAAACTGTCTCTACAATTTTGGCACAGAATTTCCAGGGTTCCCTGGGGCATGGATCAAAGACACTAAGACCATTTTCATTATCGTTTGACCTCCAATGACCTCAATTTACTTTTGACCTTCACTATTAATATGGGCCATCTGCATGTCAAGTAGGTAATTCATCAACATTTCTCTAACCAAGGTATGGTGTTTATAGTGTTTACAAAGTTTTAACCTTCTACCCTCTGGCCACCCCAAATTACCTTTGACCTCCACATAAAACAATAGGAATCATCTACTCAATCTGGGCCAACTATTGTCAAGTATGAGATCCCTTCAAGTTTCCTCGCTTGAGATAAAGTGGTAATAAGATTTTAACCTTTTGACCTCCGAGAACCCCAAATGATCCTTGACTTCCATCAAAAAGAGTAGGGACCGTGTACTCAACATGGGCCATCCGCATACTAAGTATGAGTTTCCTCAAAGTTCTTCTTCTTGAAATATCATGTTCACAAGATTTTGACCTGTGACCTCTGGTGACCTCAAATGACCTTCGACCTCCACAAAAACAACAGACATCAATGCTGAGCACCAACGTGACAAGGATGAGATCCCTTGGAGTTTTCCTGCATGAGATAGAGTGTTTAAAATATTTAAACGTTTGACCTCAGATGACCCCAAATGACCTTAGGCCTCCACCAAAAATGATCATCATGTAATAAATATGCGCCATCAATATATTAAGTATGGCATTCATCAAGTTTCCCCTGCTTGAGATAGTGTTTACAAGATTTTAACCCTTTTGATCTCCGGTGACCCCAAATGACATTTGACTTTACCAAAACAATAGGAATCATTATTCTAATGAAAGTCATGCACATGCCAAGTATGAGATTCCTTGAAGTTACACATCTTGAGATAGCGTGTTAACGAGCAACTTCCAGTGTATTTACCATTTGACCTCCGGTGACCTTAAATTTGCTTTGACATTCACCAAAACCAATCGCAATTATCCACTTAGTAAGGGGTATCTACATGCCAAGAATGAGATTCCTTTAGGTTCCCCTTCTTGAGAGAGGGTTTTTAAAAGCGAAGTGGTAAAAATCAAAATTGTGCAGCTCTAGGCTAATCATTTGTATTAGAAATAGCCTCTGATACAATTTATTAGACACTGGATTACTAAAAGGTCTTGAAATGTGCGATATTTTCCTTGCTGTGCTTCTCATATCTGTTGCTTGGCACAATTACACCTACTTACCGATGGGCAGTGTCAGTAATATTACACTTTAAAAGCCCCACACAATCCCTGCCATCAGCCATGCCTCCAGTTTCCCTTCAGCATCAAAACCCTCTGATAGTGCAAGTTAGGTTAGTACAAACGGAAGCTTCCAAGTGGTGACGTTGGGGCAGATTAATTTAATTTGTTACTTACTTTTATACTTTATTCACGTTTTCCATAGTTTCGAGCCGTTGGACCATTCCTTTTATTCCAATTACAAAATTCTACTGCAAAACTTACCAAAGTTTGGTACCGACACGAGGACAGCAACCTGCAAGGGACAGGACGTTGTCCCCTCCCCTCCTTGAGAGTTCCAAACCGTATATGAAAGTTGGCCTACTTATGCAAAAAATACTAAAATGCTGAAAATTTCACTGTTTTTATTTTAATTCCAATTAAGGACCACAGAACCTGAAAATTTGCTTATTACGTCCCATGGACGCGCTCCTATGTAGTTTTCTCTTCCTGATAAAAAACCTCTTTTCTAAAAGCTTGAACACATCTGCATATACGCAAGCTTTACGTAAAATAGCTTTTAATTGCCTATAAATGTGAGCTTAACTCAATGAAAAAGCCTTACTTTGAATGTTAAGAAGCAACTTACGACGTCCAACTTGAAAATTTGTCACTTCCCACTTCTGAGAGACACTTCGACCAAACATTTTTAAAAGGCTTACGCTAAGGCTACGCGTCAACCGATGGTAACTCTCCCAGTGGCCAACTAAGAGTAAGTAGCGCGAACCGGCTACCCTGCCGTGAATTTAAGCCATGTCGAAAAAATAAGTAATTGAATAAAAGCTTGAACACATCTGCATATACGCAAGCTTTACGTAAAATAGCTTTTAATTGCCTATAAATGTGAGCTTAACTCAATGAAAAAGCCTTACTTTGAATGTTAAGAAGCAACTTACGACGTCCAACTTGAAAATTTGTCACTTCCCACTTCTGAGAGACACTTCGACCAAACATTTTTAAAAGGCTTACGCTAAGGCTACGCGTCAACCGATGGTAACTCTCCCAGTGGCCAACTAAGAGTAAGTAGCGCGAACCGGCTACCCTGCCGTGAATTTAAGCCATGTCGAAAAAATAAGTAATTGAATAAAATTTCCAATCATGCAGTCAGTCCAAACCTTTAATAAAGGTAAAACGAGTTCGGGTCTTGGAAACCCTAGAACAAGAGATGCTTCTCCAACTAACCCAATGGCACCCACGCACAGGTGAAAAGGCCAAATTGTCAAGTTATCTATGGGCACAACGCTTGGTCATCCGCTTAGATAGTATCATGACCCACCCCCAAGGATTTCACCCTGGGTGTGACCCTGGAAACTGCATATGACGTTATTAGGAGTAAATGTATATTGAAGGCTTAATTTTGGTTTGTTCTCCAAGCCCCAATCCGTACTGCCTTCCTTACTACCTTGTGGGCATTATATAGACACACCCTGACATCTTCGCAAGGAATTGGTCCATAGACATAAACTTATGAACCCGTGGTTTATTTTTGGTAAATGGGCGTTCACTGTAGGTAAATCTGGATATCACCTCTCCCCCTTAAAAAAAAGTAGAAGTCTATCCAGGCACTCATAAGAAAGGAAACTCCAACTTTACCATGTTTGAACGGTTTTATTTAAATGAAAAGGTCTGCTGTATTGCAGATTTTTTTTATCGTAGAAGTTACATAATATGTAGTTGTGTCAGAAAAGTGCAAGTTAACAGTGACATTTTCTGGTTTTGTGGATTTTTGTATTATTAACTTAACTCCTCCCGCGCAAAATTTGTTTCTCATTTTCGTAGTGTATCAAAGTACAGCTAATAGGTACAAAAAGCTAGACTGAGAGATGTGTGCAAGGTTCATCAATTCTATATTGCCTTCACGTGGACACGTACACGTAAAATTATGCTTTATGGAATATGTCACTACCTGCAGAATTAAGCAACAAAACCGACCTGCAAATTTCATTCAACTTTTTTCTTTCTGTATTTGTAGTTTTGCCGTCATCACCGTTTCCAGTTATTCAAAACTGTAAACATCGGAGAAGAATTTGTTTTCAACGGGAAAGCAGACTATCGTTTGTGTGCTCTACTGGAAACGTTCGACCGTCAGTAAATTTAAAATGGTTAGCAAGAACTTCTCTAGGTGATGAAATCATACCATATCGCACAAATACTTTTGACGATGGTTTTAAATTTACTACTGAAGTCACAACAACGGTTACACCGAATGATACTTCCCTACCAAGCCTGGTGTTACTTGTTTGTAGGGCTGAGAGTTCACCACAACTGCTATCAGAAAGTGAATCTTTCATCTTGACCCAGCGTAATAACATAAATTTTGTAACATTGGATCCCATATTACAGGGCGTTACAATTCACTCAAATGTTCGTCTCGCATGTGCGGTAAATTCCAGAGGATATTGTGTTTGGAGAAGGAAACGACCTGCTGATAATTCATACGAAGAAATAGGTTATTCCATCAACTTTTCCGAAAAATATACAGAGGTATTTTCTACAGAATATAATATAGATGAAGAAAATTCGCTCATTATAGCCGGAGTGCAAGTCGAACTAGTTGGATTGTATGGATGCATCTTCAGTGATGGTACCATGGAGCAATCAATTTTACATGAGGTTGTAGTAAATGGTAAGTTTGCAAAGAACATGTACGGCAAAACAAAGTTAAATTAAGTTCATTCATTCTTGGTAAAATTCCTGAACTCTTATTGGTTCATTACGGTCAGGTGACCGTGCGTTATCCTAAAATAACTGCACGGTAAATTTAGAAAAAATCCTTGGCGAATGAATAAAATAATTCCGATACTGCACAAACAGGGATGTGTAATTAGACCTCCTAATAACACCTAATAACATGCACCTTCCTGGTACTAAGCTGCACCTGCTGTACAGTTGTAACCGTACCTGGCTAGCCTGGCGTAGGCCTGTATAGCCTGCTCTGTGGTTTGACACTACTTACGTCAAGGCCTGTCAAGACGCTTACATTTCTAAGAAACACAGAGGCAAAGGATCCGTCCACGGTGATAATCAAAGTCAAACAACCTAGGCCTAAACCTCCCTAACGTTACAACTTACAATAAGGTTTCTCGTCGACCAATGAATCCTCAAACGAAATCAACGTTACTAAAGTACTGGTGTTATGGCTGAGATCTCTAATATAGCCTATGCCCAAACTTTTCTCAAAATATACGTTCCAAATGCTGTAACTGTTTATCTCCCAAAATCAGTAGTTAATCCTAGGCAAATTCCAACATTTGATGTAACTTTACAGCTCAAGAATATCTGAAAAGGTCCTCTAGGGTTTGTACAGATGACGAAAAATTTTAAAAGGACCGCGCTTTTTTCATTTTGTTTTATAGTACTTTGTCAATTGCGCTCGAACAGAATTTCAATGGTTTTGAATCGTGTCATGTCTTCCCAGGGATTTGCTTTGAATATCAATGTATTTATTTACAAACACAAAATTTTCTTTCTTTTAATTCCTTCTCGTCTTTTTCCATCAAAATCTTGTTGTGTATGAAGGAACAGGGTTTATCTAAGCTGGACTTGTGCATTAAATAGAGGATAATGCATTCTGGGGGGTCGATGCTATCGCTGGATGCACTAGCCGGCTGAGCCCTCATGCATATTCCAATAGCTTTTTACAAGAACATCATGTAAAAGAAAAAAATCCAGTTCATGTCCTCCAAATCCCGTAGCAATACTGTTTTCCTTACTCGAGATGTCTCATGTTAAAGAGAACTTATTTTTGTCAAGAAATACCTCTAGTTCTCAACAAGGTCGCAGAATGTTATGTAAAGTGGGAACATTGTCTCAGATTCCTTTTGTTTTTCTTTATTAATGAATGTCTGATTTGTCCTTGAAATTTGATACTGTTGGAGTGTTTAAATAACTTTCAAAATGTGTTGATGCAGATCCCTGGAGTTTTGAATAATGAAGTTTTGAAGAGGCACATTTTATAATAGTTATAAATGAGAACTTTTTTTCTTAATTCAATTCAGTCCCAGTATATCCAAAAGTGAAAGGTTGCAAGCACCATCGCCATTGTGTCCTGGAGGTAAAACATGAAGGGAGCCTGACATGCACCTTAATGGGAGTCAGGCTCAAAGTTGAGCCTGTGTGGGCTGCTTACTCACCAAATGACGCTGCAGTATCTTTTCAAAATGATGAAATCTACATCCACAATAATGGGCACACATTTGACGTTACACTTACATCGCAGTACCATATCTCCGACAACTTTCTAAATCATGTGACGATTGAATGCAGCGTTGTAGAATTCAACATATCGACTAAAGTAGAACTGCTGCTCGTGAAAGGTGAGGTGTTAAATGTGTGCGCACAACAGAAGACAGGACACATTTTTACAGATTTTTAACTCTCTTAAAGTTATCAATTTTCTTAGTGTAGTGGTGGTTTTGATTTAAGGCTTTTTTGTCACTTTCAGAAAATTCGCAGGAAATTTCAAAACTTTGAAATTCTTCTAAGCAGTTAAATTTCACAAATTTTTCTCAAACTTAGAAACTTTCTTGGAAGTGAAACCACTGTTGAAGTGTAATCTAAGCAATACACTTGGGGAGGTGTAATACACCACATTCAGTTCCACAACGTGACTTCTACCTGACTAGTTATTTCGTACGGTTCATGTTTTTACAGAAGTGCAAAATCAACAATTTTGATCTTGTTAGATGAATAACTAACTGTGAAGTTGCGAGTTGACTAGCAAACCTAAATTGGCTGATATTTTGATGCTCCAAAATCCCAAATAAAACTGATTTTCAAGCGTTTATAAATTGCCACTTGCCCAGAATTATTCTGTTATTATCCCTGTTATCTCAAATTTTGCAGAGGGTGGGGCTAAGTTCGAGCCTAGAAGAGTTAAATCTACGAAGCCTCGAAGGGGTGGAGAGATCTGCGGAAAACTTATGAAGAATGGTGAAGCAATAAGCTTCTAGGCGTATTCTCAGAAATAAAAATTTTGATATAAAGTCAGTTTAATGGGTAATCCAGTAAATGTTGGGGACAATAGGTTTGGTTTACCACCAATATAATGATTTTGCCTTCAACTTGGAAGCACATAAGAACATTATCGTAGTGGGAGACAGTCTCAAACACAGACTTTAGTGAGGACTTTTATGTTGGTATATTATGAAACCTTACGGTGCTAAGATATTCTTAGAATACTGATTTAAACCTTTGAAATGGAACTCCATTTCAAATTTAATTAGCCGCTGTTTTGTTGAATGGAATTAAGGCAGCATCGTATAATAGCAAGAAAAATAATAGTAGGCCTAATGTTAAGAAAAACGCCAATGAAAAACGTTTCCATTTACGTTGTCCCATTGTAGATAATATTTCGTTCTGTTTCTTCGAAATAAATTGAAAAGATTACAAGTTATATGACGTATTTCCAGTGTGCTATGTTATCACCATTAAAAAGAGCACTTTGTCAAATTCAACGGTTATGTATAGTTTAGACTAAGAAGTTACGCTTATCAAAACTGGAGAACGCGAGTGTTTCACTCTTAAACAGTATACCTTTTAAGTGTTATCCAATCTCATCATGAAACGTGCTCTTCCATTTCATGTACCATCAACCAGCATAACATCTTCAAAGTTAAACACCCTTTTTTGGCACAAAAGTTATGGTTACGCTGTATTTTTTAGAAATATCTATAGTGCCCCATTTGCACGGAAAACTAAACCATATTTTGAATGATCATTTCCATTAATATTTTTTCGAATTTTGAAAAACGTTTTCCACGTTCTAGGTACCCATACATAATCTGATCGTAATATTTGTTGTCGACCTTGTAGTTTTGGGATTGGAATTTTTACCTAAATGTTACAAGTTGCCCCCTCCCCTCCCTACTTACAGAAGAAAGTCACCCAGATAAGATTTCATGGGTAGGGACAATCAAGATATGCAGAAGATACACAAGGAATAATTTTGTGTGGAATAGAATTATTATGAACTGGGACAACTGCAGTTGAGTAAAAGTGGCTAAACTGACACAGCCGGATCGGGTTCCTTTCCCAGTAACATTGTCATATAACGCACGGTTAGACTTGATTTCTTGACAGTCTTGCATTCCTAATATTACGAAAGGGAGACCAGGGTGTGTAAAACCATGGATAGCTTGTTACACAACTCCTCAGTCCTGATGAAGGATAAAAAATGAATGGGACTACTTGACACAAACCTTTTTTACCCTTAAAGCTAAATTTTAACTTTTTCACTTTGTACTAGCCTATGTAAACCATAAATGCCTCAACCTAACGTAACATTCAATTTGAAAGAGTTACATTTCAGGTGGAAATTTGCTTTAGATAGTATTAACACATTGTTAATAAATTATAACAGACATACATTGGGGTAGGTCAAAAAGTGTGCTTGAACTGGCTACGTGGAGGGTGGGGACCGACCTGCATACAGACACTTTCCATGTTCACATTTCACAATTGTGTGCTGTCAGACTAGGAAGTGCTCACACTGAAAGTGCACCCACCTTTACTGCTTTTGAAAAATGAAAAATGAAATTAGCTTTTATATGCTATGTAAAACCTCATCTAACTAACTTTACATGTTATGTATAACGTGTATTAGGACATTGAAATGAAGTATTCCACTGATTCGATTTACCTACAATTCATTTTGTCGTTGACAAATATAGGAAGGAGCCATATGTTGATTCGTTCCGTGTTGCAACTTGCCCCAGTATCGGGGTTGAATGATGTACCCAACTTTAAATTTTCTTTAACGTGTTTGTCCTTGATGCTTTGAAATGTGGCTAGTATGATCTTTCATACTTGTAAAACACATTTATGGTCAGTTGAGTACAAATCTTGAAAAGAGTTTACGTATCACCTATTCCTTAAAAGTGTTGCAACATGCCCTGGTCTCTTTTGTGTGTGAAGAAGAAACATTTTGTAAGGAAGTGTGCACTGAAATGGAATGTGATCACTCCGATATTTAAAAAAAAGTCCAAAGAAATGCTTTGAGCTGCCATGAAGCACTATGGCTTTTGTCTTATGAACAAATCCACTATATTACACCTGCATCATCCAGCAGATACTATTATGGCATAATGCTAAAACTGAAAACTTAATAATCTATTGTAACTTTTATTCATCAATTTTAGCACTCTTGACTTCTATGATAAAACGGCACTTAACACATGCATAGCACGTAACCACCTTGTTTCCCCAAAATCCGGTATAAAATGCTATAGGAAATGCAAGTGTGTTTACCAGGAAAACCTCATGAAAGTCTTGGCCATTTAGACTTAATTATGTATAAATGTAGATTTATAACCAGTTTGGCAAATTAGAAACATTTCATTATGCCACGTCCCAACCCGTTACTATGTTTAACACTCTTTAGTCCTAATTAATTTTACAATATCTTGTTTGCAGATGAAGTTTCTCCTCGTGATAACATCGTACCTACACGACTAACGAAAGATTCTCTAAACCTCTTGCACTTCTTTCATACTCTCGTCATTTTGGCCATCGCTGTAGGAGCAGGTCTTGGTTTGGGAATTTTCATAGCGTGGATATACCAGCGTAAGGTTTTCTTTACCTTTTTCATGATATCAGTTTATCTTTATTTACCAAAAGTTAAAGAAGTAAAAAAAAGGTTTAAAAAAAGATATTTTAATAAATTCAACAGCTACGTGGTAATTTGATTTCCTAAATAACCGAAAAGGGAAATTTAGAAGGAAAACAAAGAGGGACAAAAATAAGAGGAAAAAAAAGAGAATACGATAGAAATAACACTGAAATAAGGCCTGCTGTCTCTTGAGGACTGGACATGACTATTAAGGGAGAGGAGGTAGCGAGGGCTA
>WURT03388379.1:7931-23358 GCA_009936505.3 Holothuria glaberrima | reverse complement strand
AAATCGCAATAGACATCATCATGTAGCCTGTAGACATACATATTTGGCGTGTATTAAAATATTTTTTCTCGGTCTGTTATTTCATTTGGGGGCAAGTGGGGGGCGAGAGTTTCAACTGGGGGCTCTCCCTGCTGGATACGCCACTGCTCCTCAGAAATTGTTACCCTCCTCCAAAAGTGTCAGTGTGATAGAGTTCAAACGTGCTAGTGAATTACATGCGGAACATGAATTCAAAAAGTGCTCTAGGTTGCGATGATCTATGGTATTTAGATGGATCAAGTTGTCCTGCCCAAACCATTGCAACAGCAAAGTTCTCAGATGGCTCACAAAGATCATCAGGGGTTTGCAAAGCCGAAGCATCGAAGGTGGCAGATAGAGCAGCACTGGTAGAACGCATCCAACTACCAAAAAGTCCCAATTTGAGGATATAGATAAGTGTACTATTTGACTTTTGCCTTAGAAAACCAGGGTCGACAGAATCACATAGTGTCACAAGTTTTTAATTAGTTAAGTTGGGAGACCTGGTATGTGGCTGTTACCTGCATCAAGAGGTCAAAATATTTGGACAAAATGTTCAGTTAAGTGTTCAACAAATACAATTTAGAATCATAATTTTAAAAGCTACCGTTTAATACACGATACTTTGTAAAATATTCAGTTTTGGGGACTTTTCCACCCAACTCCCTTCTGTGGCGTTCTCTTGGATTCCAATGCCATTCTTAAGCTGACAGTAGGGCGAACTTGAGAGGAGGGATTTGCGCTCTCACATGAGGTGTTGGTTACTGAAATAGGCCTTTCTCCTAATGTGGCAAGTAGATCTCCACCCTGATCATTCTTGTCTGCTCGAAATCTAGGATATCCTAAAAGTTTTGAATCCAATCTGAACAGGTAAAAACAATTGAAACACTTTGTTGGAAATACCTCTTGTCAACACGGCTATTTTAGTCTCATCGCTTTATAAAGGGAATGATATGATGCAGTTAGTTTGCCAGATGGGTTACATAGGTGACGGTAATGCCAGTTTAGCCGTGGTTGCCATGGTAATGGCTAATTGATCCACCAGCTTACTAGTCCCAGGGGCTAACCCATGGTGTAATATTCCTTGTTGAGCGGAAGCCCTAAATTTGATGGAGGAATTAAAGAATCCAGGACTTATGGATCTTTGTAAGTGCGTGTAAAGTTTTGTTTCACAAATATTTTCTTACAGAAGAAGCCAGTTGTATTGAACTTGGGCTAAAAGGTACCTAACGTAATCTTTGTGTTTATCAAATTTCGCAAGTACAGGTGAAAGGTAAATGGTGTAAGGAACAATTTTGTAAAAATCGTCATTTTTGTTCCGTAAAAGGCATTTTCCAGTGGCATTTCACAAGGGTCTGATGTGAAAGGGAAAAGTTTTCCAATTCGTGTCCTCCAAACCTCGTAGCAATACTCTTTTCTTAACTCGAGATATCTCATATCGAAGAGTGCTTATTTTTGTCAAAAAATACCTCCAGTTCTCATCAAGGTCACATATTGCTATTTAAAGTGGGAACATTGTCTCAGATTCCCTTTGTTTTTCTTTATAATTGAATGTCCTGTTTGTCCTTGAATTTTGATACTGTTGGAATGTTTGAATATGTTTCCATGTAGATTTAGCAGAAATATACACCATACGTAGGGCATAACAAACCAAGTTGCTAAATATTACCTACAGCGGCATTAAAATCATACAGAAATTTAATTCTACGTCAAATTAATGTACCGCGATGACATCACACATTTCCCATAATGCACTTCATCTTGAGAAGTGTGATGTTTGAATAAATTGGAGGAAAAAAAATCTTGAGAAAAAAATTGCATTTCTTTGGAAATTTGTATTTTCCAAACGCTGCTAGCTATTTGAGATGCGGTTTTCACCTCCTAAAAGAGAAAAATTTTCTGCAATTTTTAAAGTTACTGAATTTTGTCTCTGGAAAGTCCCTTTAATTTTATGGAAGAGCATTGCACTGACATGAAACTCCACATATAAAATAGGATGTCTACAACTATATCACTAAGTGGTTGCTATAGAAGATTACCTGGTAGGAGATCACATATATTTTCGAGCCTGGTGTTGAAAGCTCCTCCAAACGTATATGTCTTTTTTCTTCAAATTTAATAGTAAAATACCTCAAGGTATTTTGTACAGTAGACGCTCGGAAGCAAGATCAGCGACCAAAGGTCAAACTTTGAAAAATATCAGCTTTTGTCATAACTTAAGTGGTAAATAATGAATTGACAATAAATGTGCACAGGTATAATAAAATTCAGAGTACTACCAAAATATGTCGTTGATATGAAAACAACGTTCAGAGGTTACATGATGAAAGGTCAAATATTTCCAGTTAAATTTTGTGCTTATGTTATTCAATATCTGCGAGAAATGGTCCAAACGAAAAGGTAATCGAGTCGCGCATACCCGGAAATCAAGGTCAAAGATCAACTTTGGTAGCATAATCTTTCACTATAAATCCAACGGAAACTTTATTTTTCATGAATGCAAAATGAAACTTAAATACTGGTTGAGTGCCATTGAAGTGAGATCGACTGTGAAGGATCAAATGTGTATGACACTTCAGTCTGCTTTTCCAAAGAACTTTTTATTACACCGTACACGTTGCACGTGTCACGAGTTAATAGAGATAAACACATTTCTGTACGGCGTCGTATTCAAGGGTGCAAGTTCATCAAAGACAGACGACTTAAAAACCATTTCTGTCTTTTGTGCACGACACCCTAATGCCACTTAATCCCACGCCCTCATAGTATAAAAACGAAAACCAGCACACTCAAGCGCATGCAGGTCCCTCAAAAACAGAAATTAACATTGACGCAGTTCTGCGTCTTAACTTTTCACTCAGGATGTAGATAACAATTCCGAGCGTCAGCAGAGGCTGGATAACGTGTGATTAAATGCAGGTATCGAGAGTGCAGTCTCAGCTGGCGCAACGAAACTCCCCGATGCTTATTTGTAGTGGAGAAGCCGTAACGCATTTTGTGTAACACTTAAAAGCATTTGATAGGGAAGATGCAGTTGTGCATGCGATAAAATGTGATACTTTGTGAGCCCTAGAATTTTCCGATCAAGGGCATGGCCATTTTCTGTTTTCCCACAATCACACTCTTCTTTGTATACATGTCAAGCAGCGCATGGTTTTAAAATCCCCCTTGCAAATTTTTCTCTGCCCAATGTAATGGAATGTAAATGCAAATTATGTATGTGTAACGTCATAGCTGACGAAAAGCTACGTCCTTATTGGAGGGTTACTATGCAGATTTTAATAAAAAAAAAAAATGCAAGTCATTGTTCTGATTCGCTGTTGCATTTTGCTTGAACACATTCTGGAGGCTTAGGTTTACTGTCGAGAGGAAGAATCCCTCGAACTGCCAAAGAACGTGAAGCGAGGAATAGCCCAAGATCAGGCTTCGTTCTTACCAAAAGCTTTGTTTTCTGAACAAGGACCGAGTTTACCACTACTGTTTTACCTGTCACGTCTGTGGCTGGGCAGCGTTCTGTTTAGTATAGAAAGATATGGACTTCCTAGTAACAAAATGTGCCAGTCAGGTACAATTTTGAAGTGCAAAACTTAGAACTCACTACTTTAGGATATGATTAATGCAAATAATAAAAAATGCAAATAATAATAAAATAAAAAATGTTTTAACCATACAAAGGATTCCCATAGATCAATGATTCAGGTATAATGAGAATTATGTGGAAATCCGAGGAATACTGCCCCCAGTCAAAGTTTTTGAAGATGAGCCCAATTTTAAAATAGAAGTTGTTGCTTGCTCAGTATGGGAAGCATACTGAGTCAACAAACTCTGGATTAAACTGGGAATTAAAAGCCTTGAGGATGTGAACACAGTTGGCTGGAAGTGACACATGCTTTGCAACACTAAAGAATATATTAATTCAATACGTATTAGGCTAATTTGGTGATATGAGTCGATATCTGTTACTGCCATCACGCTGAATGAATACGTGCTAGCATTTTGTGTTATGTAATTTCATGTAAGGGAAGGTAGTTTACTACAGGTGATTGTGAGTGTATTTTGACTCTTTCACGCTTTTACTCATAATGAAAAAGCTGTTGCTTTTTCTGAAAACTTCCAGCTTTAATTTGTTAAAATTTCCTTTGGATAACGTAAAACGTGCAAGCAGGAAGTTTCCCTTCAACTCTTTGAACTGTAGTTCTCAAAAGATGGTCTGTAAGATACACGTATATGTCTTTATGTTTTCATTGATAATGTCAACCTACACAAATATTTGAATGTTTTAAATATCTTTTAGCATCCTCATGACAATAAGTCCACATTAGGCAGACGCTTCTTATGCCAAAAATGATCAAAATTTATTATCACTTCCATTAGGATTATCATTTATGCATGTGAAAAGTGCTCTAGAGACTGACATTTTATGGTAGTTCATCTCACTGTAAGTTGGAAGGTGATCTTAACTTAGTGACCATTAGTAATCAGACAGAAACACACATCTGACAAACGGAATTTGCTGTTCATTGCAATATTATCGCTGCTGCTTATTCTAGTGGCTAATTGGAATAATGAACCATTGGTTAGGTACTTTGATTGGGAACCACAATGATCTCCTACAAACTGGCGTGGATATGAATGATTTCATTAAAGGAACAAAATTGCGTCCTGAAGTATGTGAATAATTTAGAGTGCGCTATAACATGAGAACTTAGTCAACAAGGAATCTCAGGATAACTTTTGCTTTTATGTCTTACATCTTGTAAAGTGCTTTTTTCAGTTATTCTAAAGAAAGTTACAGAAAAGATTTTATAGATCAACTTTGGAATCTGAGCGCTTCCTCTATCTTGGTACAGTGACCCATATGGGTTGACGAATTTATTTGGTGGTAATTTCAGGTTCTTGACTATGACTAAAGTGAAATTTCCCGAAATAACATTTTATGAAAATGCCGATCACATAGCATTGCATGTATACTAATATCCTCAAAATTGTTTACCTTGTTAACAATCCTCTACCAATGCGTAAGGTTAGATTTATTTGCCTGCATTCGATATTAAAATCTACCAACATCCGTCATATTTTTCCTTTGTCGGTATGGATCAGATTTTACTTAAGTGCCTAAACTATCCAAATGATGTATAAGAAAATATGTTTTGTACAAATTTTACGTTATATTTTAGTTTCTGTTTATGGAGTCCTAATCTTTTACATCATGAAAATGAAATGGAACTTGGTGGTTGATCACAATAGCCTATAATAAAACAGACTTTAAGTACTACAATAAAACAGATTATAATAAAATACTTTCTACTTTAAATATTGGTATTAGATCGTTATCAATACTTAGAATAAAAAGCAGTATCAGTCACTTCGGCGTTTATTTGTAATGTAATTGCAATAATTTGTGTGAAGAAATGTAATTATAAGTGAGTAGGCCTACACAAGTTTTACTACAATTTTTATAAAGTTACGTAAGAAAAAATGAGCCAGTTAATGTAAGTGGAATTATATTACTACTTTTGAACAAAGTAGATATCATTATCACTCTCATATTCCGAGTTGTGGTCTTCAAGAATGTCATGTCCATATTCTGGTACGTCTTCGAGTACAATGCCACTACCGTGTTCTGTAATACCGTCATCAGAGATCTCATGCCCACTGCCACTACCATCTTCGGTAAAATCCTCGTTAATGATTCCAAGACCACTACCACCACCTTGGTCTGTAAGGTCCCATTCGAAATTGTCAAGACCACTGCCACTACCATCTCCTCTAGAGTGGTAGTAAGTAATTCCAAGACCACTGCCACTGCCTTGGTCTGTAAGGTCCGCTTCGAGGATCTCAAGACCATTGCCACTTTCATCTTCTGTGTTTTGTCCTTTAAGTATCTCACGATCACTTTCAAATTCAACTATAAATATTGAAAATTGAGAAAAAATATTTATGTTTACTGTCCAAACTTAGTAAACTATGTTTTCACTACATTTAAAGGGGGATTACAGCCACGTGCCTGAGAGCCTGCGACCCTTAACTCTTTTTAAAGACGAGATGTGTATTTATTTGGCAAGGAATACCATTTTAATTAAATTAAGACACAACCAAATAAACCAATACCTATGGAGGTTTCGAAATATCATGCTTGTTTTATTTGGCGCAATTTTCATATCAGAATGGTTTAGCCTAGGAAATTAGCATCTACATGCATCTACATTTTTTCTTTTTTTTCTGACTGTCACCTTTTTTTTTTTTTTTTGCTTCTTTTGTTTCCTTTGTTTCATAGTCACTTGCTTTGATGAACAGTAATGTTTTTTCTTGTGCCCATTAAATGTATGCAAACTATTTTGTTCGAATAAAATTTTGTTGATGAGTTTGTATATATTATGAAATAAATTGAATCGAATTAATCTGAGTTGAATCTAAGGACAAAAGTAGCCAAAGTCACCTTTAAAGGGAAATATTGCGTTTGAAAAAATATCGT
This sequence comes from Holothuria glaberrima, assembly GCA_009936505.3. Lineage (NCBI taxonomy): Eukaryota > Metazoa > Echinodermata > Holothuroidea > Aspidochirotida > Holothuriidae > Holothuria > Holothuria glaberrima. The sequence goes on along the minus strand of WURT03388379.1, from coordinate 16,865 downwards.
AAAGTGACAGCAATGTAATTTCATCGTGATCTATTCCCCTTTCCAAACATGAATCACGAATAACTTGCAGCGGACCAAAACAAATCTCACGAAATGTGGACAAAAAGAAGCAACAATTTTCTCATTGAACCGGCTCGTTAATTCAAACGACGCGCCTCACCCGTAACGCCAGTTCATTTTAACACTCATCACCCAATGCATGTTGACCTAGCTTACCCAAAGCACTTTCCACAATTGTCTACCTATCCTTCATGCTCTCAACGAACTGCCACCACAGTTTCCGTACCGTCTGTGCGGTACTGTGGGATATTGCAGCCCACCCAGGGAGACTCAGTACTATCTCCCAATTCACCATGGTGTTCACGGTTCACTATTTAAGCACTATATATATATATGTATATATATATATATATGTATATACATATGGACTTGATGGCTGTGTCAATTGTGATTTTAGAATTGTAATTTACTAAATGGCAAGTTGGGATGCGTTGAAGCATTGTAAATCTATTAATAGAAAATTTAAAGGGAAAATCTTTAAAAAAAAGTACAAAAGTTCTTGAAGGTGTCTTGCAGGGTTTGCAGTATGAAACCCCACTAAAAACGTCCAGTACTTTGCAGTCAGTTATGAAAATCATGTTTCACGTAAAATCCGGCTTCAGTTAATGGCACAATTTAATTCCAAACTGTTAAAAGTATATCACTATTTAAATTAATATAATATTATTTGAAACTTACGGAGTGCTTTGTTGCATACCGTAAAACGTATATACGTTGTACAAACGAAAAAGATTAAAGAAGTGAATGAAACAGAGGAAAACTCAGTGCAAAGTGCAAAAAAAGCATAGTCCATATTAGTTGAACGCAATAATTAGCCGATAAAACAAGATCCAGTATGTATTTGTATTACATTTCTTAAAATGTGACCGTAGAAACCTTATCTAAATACATAGATGTATTAACATTGACGTTAGGTGAGTCAGTTGATCAAATTAAAATACATTTTACGCTTACCCTTGCAATCAAAGCTTAGTTCAGAGTATGTTTTACAAATACAATTGTTTCAGGATTATTTGGTTGTAAAAGAAGGTCATTACTAGGAAGGAAGAAATCAACAAGACTAGATAATCGGAACAAAGAGACTTGTCAATCAAAGTTTGATACCTGAATGGAATAAAATCATTTTCAAGTCCTAGTTGACTCACAGATTTGGTCCTGATCTTTAAGGAACATGAGGTCCATAGAGAGACTGATGCAAAACTGCCTCAATAAGATCCAGCACTGGGTTGAAAAAACGGATTCCGTTTTTCTCGGACCAAAACTGTCTGCATGCAATTTTGCAACCGGGGACGTGCCCATTGCGACCAAGACCTGAGTTTGAACGGTGTTCACATTCTAGTTGTTCCCCAGACTAAGTTCCTTGACGTGATACTCGACCTTTAAGCTCAACTTCATAGCCCACATCGACTACCTCGGGCGGAATTGCCAAGGGGCACTAAACATGTTGAAGGTCGTCTCAAAGATGAACTGGGGCACTGACCCGTTTTGCTTCGCCTCTACAGATCCCTTATTAGGTCCAAACTTGACTATGGTTGTGTTGTTTACAGCTCCGATCGTGAGTCAAACCTCAGAAAACTTCTCCCTATTCATAACCAGGGTCCGAGAATTTGACTAGGGGCTATCCTTACATATCCAATGCAGAGTATCTATATCGAAGCGAACGCACCACCCCTTCAGATAAGGTGGAAGAAATTGTCGCTCCAATTTGCCCTAAAACTGAAGAGCCATAGACACAACCCGACATTTGAGACGATCTTTGATCAAACGTACGTTTAGCCACATATATCTCACAAAACCTGCAACTATTCCCCCATTTGCTCTTCGCGTAAGGGAAGTTCTATCACAGGTGTGTACTAACTCCGATTTCGTGGCGCAGTTTACCTTCTTCATCGTTCCTCCCTGGAAGTTAGTTGAGCCAGTTGTTGACCTTAGTTTACGGAAGTTTCTGAACAGCTCAACAAATAAATTGGTGTTTTGTGCCAACTTTAATAAGATGAGACATAAGTACCGTCGTTATCATGCCATCTATAATGACGGCTCAAAAGCCACGAACAGGACTCCAGCTACGGCGGCAAGCCGGGACGCATCCCTGCAAGTCAGACTACCAGATGATGCATCAATATACACTGCCGAACTTAAGGCACTTAGGATGACATTTGATGTGATCAAAAGCTCTGAAAGTCACCAGTTAATTGTTTTCACAGACTCTCTCTCTCCAGTCTTTTAGCACTTGAAGTCTATGAGCAAAAACACCCCAGTTCGTCCTAAAGCTTACTTAAATTTGGTGAGACTACATAAATCACATACATAAAAATGTATATATGGTTAAAAGCCCGGCCATTCTGCAACACTTAACCCATCTATGATAATGGCACATAGGTATCATTCCTATCCTGCCATATCGTAGTGGACCAAGGATAATTTCTTGAACACCCTTATCAGTGCTCAAAATAGACCCGTCAAAGAACTTCAACAAGTTTGCAGAGGTGATTGAGATTCAAAAACTATTAGGATTAGGGTCTGTTAGCAGAAGTATTGTAGTGCATGTAATGGATGTATGCTCCATCCCTCATTCTCGTCATTCTAGCCACATTAATATGTATGCCTACTTCGGAGTAACGACGTATTCGTCAATTTCCTCATACGGTGAATAATCACAGTTTGGCGGCCCATCGGGACACGTTGAACAATGGAAAAACATATATTTTTTATCATTGATGCTTGACACATTTCGTTTCGTTTCATTGATTTGTTTTTCATACCATACACACACGCATAAATATATATATATATATTCATATTTGGACCATTTATTGCATTTGAAACCACAGTAATTTAACAATAACATCATAGTACAAGCGGGTTTATCTTAGAATGCAATAATCATGCCTACGTGGGAAAGTAGAAAAGGAACTGACCTTTAACAACAAGTAATTACCAGGGAGGGGCCAAAATACCAGCACTTAGGACTTAAATGCATTCAGCGTGGCCATATTTATGGGCACTTTTTTCCAGATAATATTGGAACCAATGGATGCACTGATGCTGAGGTATTTGACAAGAGCTTTGCTCCTGCTATTTGGGAAACCCAGCATCTTTAGGCCGGAAGTAACTCGTTTGTGTATACTTCCTAGACTACCAATTATAATAACAATAGCCTTACAGGAATAGGGAGTATCTAGGGTGATCAGTTGATTCAGTGGTTGGTAGATGTTAAATTTTCATACCATACACACACTTATACACACATACATGCTGCAACCCAGACACAGCATGGGCGCACACATCCATGCTGCAACCTAGGCACAGCATGGGCGCACAAATCCCGCTAAGGACATGTTCGTGAGTGCACACATACATGCTGCAACCCAGACACAGCATGGGCGCACACATACGTACATCCAATGCCTTACTGGGCACTAGGAAAGGACCCGGTAGGGAATGCAAGGAAATTGCAAAGCAGCCAAGCTGCCCGCGAAGAATTCGAGGTGAGCTACGGGTTGAGGGCAGGCTGCGCTGCAAGGCAGGCACGTACAGCCGCGCGTGACTTCTTATTGCAGTGGCCGAAATACACACCAGCACACAATCGACAGCGTTATTGCATAGATTCTTTTTGCCTTCGGCAAGGAATAAAAAAATAGATACTAAATGAATTTAAGGCCTTAAAGATATACCAAGTATTTTCCTTTAGCTGGACCTTCAAATTGGTATGCAATAAATTGGAGATAAAATGGAGTCAACAAGTTTTGTACGTAAAACTTTGCTTCTTTAGGTTCACTACGAAGTTGGTAAAAGACAGTTTATTATCTGCTAGATACCAGCAATGAAAAGTGCCGAAGGTAACACTTCATTGCAATATTAGCATTTCTGCACTCGAATTTGCCGACGGCATATGCATACGTTTCACAACTAATTGTGTTAGAAGTCGATTAGAACCTCAGTGGGAAAGTTCCCGGTCTCCGAAGCGGTGTCTCAGCCTCGGAAGGGTACAATAGTCTCCGTCTCAAACATTGGATTTGGAATACAACAATATTGTTTCATACACATGGCCTAAAATATATGTAGTTGTTTCGCAGCCGTGCATAATACAGCAACCAGAAAGCCAAAAGGCTTAGTGATTCCTTGCCGATGAAATGTAAGTCTATTACTGTAAGTGTTGGAATTAGAAAAAGATTAACATGCACCTGTGCATGTGTCCTGCACAAAGAAATTCTACCTTTTGACCTCCGATGACCCCAAATAACTATTGACCTCCACCAAAAATGATGAGCACCATTTACTTAAAATGAGCCCTCCACATACTACTGTAAGTATGAGATTCATCAAAGTTGTCCTGCTTGAGATATTGTGTAAACAAGGCGTTCAGAATTTGACCAACGGTGACCAAAGATGATCTTTGACCTCCACCAAAAACAATAGGGATCTGCTTCTCACCATAATGCATTCACAAACTAAGTATGAAATCTATGCAAGCTTCCTTCCTTGAGATATGGTGTAAACAAGGTTTTGAGACTTTCACTACCATGACCCCAGATGACCTTTGACCTCCGCCAAAAACAATAGAGTTCTTCTTCTGACCATAACGCATCCACATACCAAGTATGAAATCTATCCAAGCTTTCTACCTTGAGATATTATGTAAGTACAGTTGTTAGATTTTGACCCCCAGTGACCCCAGATGACCTTTGACATCCACGAAAAACAATTGATTTCTTCTTCTGACCGTAACACATCCACATACCAAGTATGAAATCTATCCAAGCTTCCTACCTTGAGATATCTTGTAAACAAGGTTTTCAGAGATTGACCTCCGGTGACCCCAGATGACCCTTGACCTCCGCCTAAAACAATTGGGTTCTTCTTCTGACCATAACGCATCCACATACCAAGTATGAAATCTATCCAAGCTTCCTAACTTGAGATATCTTGTAAACAAAGTTTCAGAGATTGACCTCCGGTAACCCCAGAAGACCTTTGACGTCAGCCTAAAACAATTGATTTCTTCTTCTGACCATAACGCATCCAGATACTAAGTATGAAATCTATCCAAGCTTTCTACTTTCAGATATTGGATTCACAAGGTTTTCAGAGTTTGACCTCCGGTGACCCCAGATGAGCTTTGACCTCCACGAAAAACGATAGGGTTCTCCTTCTGACCCTAACACATCCAATTACCAAGTATGAAATATATACAAGCTTTCTACCTTAAGATATCGTGTAAACAAAGTTTTCAGAGTTTGACTTCCAGTGACCCCAGATGACCTTTGACCTCCGCCAAAAACGATAGGGTTTTTTTTCTGACCATAACGCATCCACATACCAAGTATGAAATGTATTCAAGCTTTCTACCTTAAGATATCGTGTAAACAAAGTTTTCAGAGTTTGACCTCCGGTGACCTCATATGACCTTTGACCTCCACAAAATACAATAGGGTTCTTCCTCTTAATATGACAAATCTATATATCACATATGGAAAATGTCCGTCATTGCTACATCGAGTTAATGCCTTTACAAGGTTTTTTGGCTTTTTACCTCTAATGACCTAAAATGACCTTTGACCTCCACCAAAAACAATGGGTTCTTCCTCTCAACATGACAAATCTTTATACTAAGTATGAAAATGTCGGTCACTGCTATCTTGGGATATCCTGTTTACAAGCCATTTACAAGGTTTTCGCATTTTAAGCCCCAGTGACCTCATATGACCTTTAACCTCCACCAGAAACAATAGGGTTCTTTCTCTCAACATGACAAATCTATGTACCAAATATCAGAAGTATCGGTTATTGCTATCTCAAGATATCGTGTTTACAAGCCATTTACGACTTTTTGCAGTTTTATCTCCGGTGACCTCAAATGACCTTTGACCTCAAATGACCTTTGACCTCGACCAAAAACAATAGGGTTCTCTCTCTCAACATGACAAATCTATATACTAAATATGAAAAGTGTCGGTCATTGCTATCTTGAGATATCGTCTTTACAAGCTAGGCGTCACATACACACACATACACACATACATACACACACGACATCACCATCGCATAGAGTCCTTGCCTGCCTTCGGCAAGGAATCGATAACGGTGACGAGTACTATTGCTAGAGACCATGTAGGTAGCATTGGAACTGACTTCCATCTAATTTATAAAGTGCAGCTCATTAGAAACAGCTCTTGCCGGGAAAGAAAGTTTTTTGCGGGTCGGAGAAATTGAAATATGGGGAGATATTAAAATGTTGCTTTTCCTTTTTTAAACTTGAAATGAAGAAGTCTGCCCTGTTAAACTCCACCCTTTTTGAAGACTTGTATAGCTCACCAGTATAACTGGGCAAGGTGGATTTGTGATAACAGCTGTCAACCTCATCATGTGTCTTACTACTTACTGCTTGCAGGAAATGACATGAAGGGTGTTACAAATTTGTAACCAGAGATTGTCCAAGTCTCTTATAAAAAAAACTTTCCCCGAAAAGAAGGCTAAATAGAAGGTTGTAAAGTATCCAAAAGGGGGGGGGGGCTTTAGAATGTTTGTTGACAAGACACCCTTCTCTTAGACAACAAAGGCTTCTGTCTTATAGAAATCTGCAAAAAATTATTAAATATGGTTTGAAATAATAATTTTGTTATTTCATTCATTAATTTAATATGTGTAATGAAGACATAATCCCACAAACTTTGATAAACGGATTGTAAAAGGTTCATTTCATTTATCAAGCAATGACTAGAAGTATGTGTCAATGGGTTTTTTACTGGTACCGGTATACTCACACAGATCAGTGGTTCCCACCTAGACTGTGCCGCTCCCTCGGGGCTTTTTCGCAGCTTAAGTCGGGGATCAAGGGATGGCAGTGGCCAAATTTGAAAATATCATATCATGCTTAGTAAACGATGCTAAAAAAGGTACCAAGTATTTTCCTCTAGCTTGAACTTGCAAGTGCAAAAAGTAAGTGGATATAACAAGTCGGATAGATGTTATAACTGCGCATCAAACAGTGTTGAATTTCCAACTTTTCCTTGTGAGGACAACCAGGGGCGGCGCCACAGGCGGGCAGTCCGCCCCTATAATTTGCAAAAAAGGGGGAAAGAGAAGGAAAAGAAGAGGAAAAAAGATGAAAACGAGAAAAAGAGAAAACGAGAAAACGGAAGAGAAGAAAGGAGGAAGCGAAAGAGAAAGAAGAAGAAGAGAAGATGAGGGGTGGGCTGAGCCTGTATCTGATTCATACAATTAATCCAGAGCTTCCAGGAGTCCACATTCCGGTGTTTGCAGTCTTTAGATACCCTTTTATAATGCACAAATGAAGCAAGGAAAATTTTCGTAATAGCTCAAGAATCTGTCTGTGGACTCCATGCACGTATTTTTGCGTAACTTTAAAAACTTTCCCCGAAAAGTAGGCTAAATTGAAGGTTGTAACGTATCCAAAAAGGGGGGGGGCTTTAGAAGGTTTGTTGACAAGACACCCTTCTCTTAGACAACAAGGGCTTCTGTCTTCTTCACCCAACCAAAAATTAGAATTCACTAAATAATGAACATTTTCCAGGATATGAACAGTTCCAACACTATCCCAAAGACAGCACTTTTTTGCATCTTGGCTACCTTTAATTACCAAAAAATTGTCAAAGGGGGAGGGGGCCTGACCCCTACTCCAGTATGGCCCTCTTTCACCGGGCAAAAATTAGAATTCACTACATTATGAACATTTACAACCATTTAAAATCAGTTCTAAAAATATACCAAAGACAGCACCATTTTTCATTTAAGCAACCTTAAATTAAAAAAAATATCTCAAAGGGGAGGGGACATCCCTCCCCTTAGGCTCCTCCCCCAGCACGGTCCTTAAAATTTACCGTAGGAAAATTTAGAATTCACTAAATTATGAACACTTTCCAGCCATATATGATCAGGTAAAAAAATACACCAAAGACAGCACCATTTTGCATTTAAGCAACCGTAAATTAATAAAAAATTTTCAAACGCGAGGGGGACACCCCTCCCCTTAGACCCCTCCCCCAGCACGGCCCTTTTTTACCCTACCAAAAAATTAGAATTCACTAAATTATGAACATTTTCCAGCCATATATGACCAGTTCAAAAAGACAACACCATTTTGCATCTAAGCAACCTTAAAGCACCAAAAATTTCTCAAAGGGGTGGGGGAGACCCCTCCCCTTAGGCCCTCCTCCAGGACAGCGATCACTTACCCAATGCTTCACCCCCTATCGAAATACCCTGGCGCCGCCCCTGAGGACAACCATAGCCTATCTTCATTAGTGGCGTTAAAGCGGGTGCGTGTGAGGGGGCTATGGCGTTCATAGATAAAATTGTCCTATCGCTTTAATCTCAAGTGTTATTTCATAATTCATAGAAGCACATATTGACATAAATGGACAATTGTAGATGATTAAAAATAATAGGAAATATGTGCAATGAAAAGTAAGTAGGGTATTAAAATGTCTTCCAAAATGCTATACTTTTGAGGACTGCCATACGGGGTGTTAAATTGGGTTATTATCTTTAATGATTCCCAGTGAAGGACACTTTGAGTATACCAAATCCTCCTGTAGCCACTATCATTCTTCTTCCCACCCACAAGACATGCCAACCGCAGGATAGAAGACTTTAATCATTGCTAAATGCACCGGAGGAATTTTCAGAACTGGAGTACCCTTTAGTGATGTCACACCATTGTTTATCAGAGAAATCTTAATAGGATTTCTCCCAGTTACCATGATTCGTAGGTCTTGGGTGCATTCTCCGATTCAGAGCCATATGTACAGACTATGGCTTTGCTCTGGTTATAAAATACAGGCATGCGTTAAAATACCGTAAACTTGTTTTACTTTCAGCCTTACTGCACTGTCACTACTTGACTTACTATTC
>WURT03388268.1:0-23360 GCA_009936505.3 Holothuria glaberrima | reverse complement strand
TACATATGATATCTATCCAAGCTTCCTACCTTGAGATATCGTATTTACAAAGTGTTCTGCTTTTGACCTCTAGTGACTTCAAATGACCTTTAACCTCCACCAAAAACAATAGGGTTCTTCCTCTCAACATAAAAAATCTATGTACCAAATATGAAAATTGTCAGTCATTGCTACCTTGAGATAAAAGTGTTTACACGCCATTTACAAGGTTTTTGCAGTTTAACCTTTGGTAACCTCAGATGACCTTTGACCTCTACCAAAAACAGTAGCATTCTTCTTAACATGACAAATCTATACACCAAATATGATAAGTGTCAGTCATTCCTATCTCCAGAAATCATGTTTTACAAGGTTTTCTGTTTTTGACCTCTGGTGACCTCAGATGATCTTTGACCTCCACCAAATACAATAGTGTTCCTCCTCTCAACATGACAAATCTATATACCAAGTATGAAAAGTGTTGGTCATTCCTATCTCAAAATATCGTGTTTACAAGCCATCTACAAGGTTTTCGCAGTTTAACCTCTGGTGAATTCAAATGACCTTGGATCTCCAACAAAAACAACAGGGTTCTTCTTCTTACCATGACAAATCTATATACTAATTATGAAAAGTGTCGGTCATTCCTAACTCGAGGTATCGTGTTTTCAAGGTTTTTGGCTTTTGACCTCTGGTGACCCCAAATGACCTTTGACCTCTACCAAAAACACAATAGGGTTCTTCTTAACTTGACAAATCTATGTGCCAAATATAAAGTGTTGGTCATTTCTATCTTGAGATATCATGTTTCCAAGGTTTTGGCTTTTGAGCTCTGGTGACCCCAAATGACCTTTGACCTCTACCAAAAACAATAGGGTTCTTCCTCTCAACATGACAAATTTATATACCAAATATGAAAAGCGTCGGTCATTGCTATCTTTAGATATCGTGTTTACAAGCCATTTACAAGGTTTTCGCAGTTCAGCCTCCAGTGATCTCAAATGAACTTTGACCTCCACCAAAAACAAAAAGGTTCTTCTCAATAAGACAAATCTACATACCACATATGAGAAGGGTCGGTCATTCCTACCTCATGATACAGTGTTTACAAGGTTTGACCTCTAATGACCTCAAATGACCTTTGACCTCCACCAAAAACAATAGGCTTCTTCTTCTCAATATGACAAATCTATATACCAAATATGAAAAGTGTCGGTCATTCCTACCTTGAGATAACTTGTTTACAAGGCATTTTGGAGGTTTTTGCAGATTTACCACTGGTGACCTCATATGACCTCTGACCTCCACCAAAAACAATAGGGTTCTTCTTCTCAACATGACAATTCTACATACCAAATATGAAGTGTCTGTCATTCCTACCTTGAGATATTGTATTTACAAGGTTTTGGGGTTTTGACCTCTGGTGACCTCAGATGACCTTTGACCTCCACCAAAAACAACAGAGTTCTTCCTCTCAACATGACAAATCCATATACTAAATATGAAAAGTGTCAGTCATTGCTATCTTGAGATATCATGTTTATAAACTAGGCATCACATACACACACACATACACACTCACTCACGACATCACCATCGCATAGAATCCTTGCCTGCCTTCGGCAAGGAATCAATAACCCTGATAGGATGAAAATTTTACACCCATGAACTCACTGATTAAATGTCAACAATGTTTTTGGACTAAAAATGACAATCTACACTGAAAGTACAGTACCATCACTGCCTAGGTCAATTTTAGTTCTTTATATGGAATTGCTTCTTCCAATCTACCTGTGCATGTATTGCATTATACTTACTTATTTAGTCATAATCCCTTTAATAGGTCCTACAAAGCAATGCAAACTGAACTTGTTTTGGTATATATATACTAGTAGTCTGCCAGCCAGATTTTTTATTCCTTTTTTGAAATCTTTCAGAGTCAGTTATAAGCTCCATTTCAAGCATTCATCTACTGTACATATAGTGACCATCCCAACCTTTTTCAGCTCGTTGCCCCTTTTCACCATACTGGGCCTAAATGTCGGGCAGGTACCTGTGTTACCCGTGAAAACACTAGTTTCAAAGGTATGTTATATTCCAAATAATTCCACAATGTCCCATTTCTTTCAGTCACTGGTAAAATGCTACCTTAACGTGAACTTGGGAATTCTTGGGAAATTTTGCACTTTGTACGAACTCTATCTCTATCTGACCCCAGATGACCTTTGACCCCCACCAAACATGAAAGCATATTTTCTCTGACAATAAGACATCCACATATGTATAAAATCTATCCAAGCTTCCTACCTCGAGATATCATGTTAAACAAGGTTTACAGAGTTTGACCCCTGGTGTCCCTAAATGACCTTTGACCTCTACCAAAAACAAAAGGGTTTTTCCTCTTACCATGAGACATCTACATACTACGTATAAAATTTATCCAAGCTTCTTACTTCAAGATATCATGTTAACAAGGTTTTCAGTTTGACCTGTAACTCCAGATGACCTTTGACCTCCAACAACAACAACACAGTTCTTTCTCTAACCAAAAGGCATCTACATACTAAGTAAAAAAATATTCCAAGCTTCCTCCCTCCAGATATCATGTTAACAAGGTGACCACAGATCACCTCAGTACACATAGTTTTCACAGGTGTGGACTTGGTCCAGGGTAGTACAAATAGACAAAAGTGGTACCGGGTCTTCATTTTGTGATGTCAAATTCAAAACCAACAATTAATAACGGTGAGAAACCTTCAGTGGATTCAAAGGTGGAGAAATATTTTAACAAAAAAAAGGGAACATTTTGGCGATCCCACACTGACAAGCATTCCCCGTGGGCAGTTAGCTTAGAGGTCCTCCTTAGCTCTGATGTGGTGAAGTCCTAGGGGGGAACCCGGGACAAAATTGTGGCAGTTGTCAGCACAAGAACAGCAAAGCATTTCAAATCACCCTTTAACCATTTGTATTTGAGTAGTAACTGATAGGAATTGGGTATCGCTGAATATGTGGTGGGCTTGTCTTGTGTGTGTAAAGAAGAATGACAGTGATTGCATGGGGCCTTGGAAAACATATGCTACTCAAGGTGTCCTACACCGGGAATTATTACAGATGGCCAAAATTCCCATCCAAAAAATAGCATAATTTGGGAAGCCATTATAATACCCTACCCCTTTGCATTGAAAACAATTCATTTGTATTATTTTTCATTTATCTAAAATTGTACATTACTCAGTATGTGCTTCTACTGTTATGAGGCACTTACTGATTCCAAGAATTTAAACTCCGATCCTGCTACGAAGTTCAGCAAACAAGAACCTTCTCATGGCTTCCATAACCTTCTACAATCTACAGTCCACCTAGATGTTTACAAAAGGAACTGATTTCCACTCAATGCTATATGTAGTGAAGACCGTGTCCAGTCTCGACCTCTCTCATTTCATCAATGCATTGTTTGAATGACAGTGCCAGAACTTAAAAAGAACTTTGTAAGAATTAAGAAAAGGCTGGGGCATTAAACAATAAGCTCTTCAGACTTTACAACTCTTTCTCCTGCATTTTTTCTCTGTTGCTGGTTTGTGTTTCACACAGAGCCAAACCACTATGCACAGCAAGGCAAAAATTACATTTGAGCTTAAAGTGGCACAACAATTTTGATCAATAGACCCCACAGCCTCCCCACCCCTACTTCACCACCACTGATGAAGTTATGGGGATCCTCACAAGGAAAAGTCAACACCCTTTGAAGCAATTTACTGGCAGCTAGCAGATGAGATAACTCAGAAGTTTGAAGTGATCCTAAAGAGGTAATGCTAGTCTAACCATACCCAGCTCTTATTCTCTCCCCCCCCCTTTTTAGTTGAGAAAAAGTTGAGGAAAAAACAATATCTTTTTAAGCCTCAATCACATTTAGTATCACATTTTCAAACTCCCCCCCCCCCCCTTCTGCATCAGTCTCTTGTCTAAATCCAATGGTTTACTATGTAATTAGATATCAGTGCTGGTCAGAAATAGCCTCTTTTTAGTAGCAGACAAGTGGATGGTTGAAGGCATTTCTGCACCCTGTTCAGGTCCCACCAGTGGCAACAAGTAGCAGCAGCAGACACCTGCTATCTCACATGCTGGTCACCATGCCTGTCGTTAAGAAACATTTACCATCAACCCTACAATAATCATGTGTACACTGGATGTGGTGGGACTAAGTGAAAAGTGAAGATGGGACACGGGGGGAAGAAGAAGCAAATCTGCCGGAAGGATATATACCCAACTATTTTTTATGCCACCACTCACACTTAAAAGATAGGAACGGGCATACAGAGCCAAAATTATCATACCGATGTTCATCCATTTAACCTCTTCATCTCCTACTAAAAGTGTCCCTAAAATAAAATATGCACAGAGTGACAAAATTAATGACCTACCAGGTGAAACAGTCATATGCTACACCATGAGGCATGGTTCCTAAATAGGTCCCTGGCCTGATCATACCCTTAAGTCATCCTATCCCCCGTACCACTTTGCAAGTCACTCATACTGCAGACAAAAGAAATTTATGAGAATAACACACCTTTGAACCCTACTCCCAAAATATAACTTTCCCTACCATAGGTGACAAAAATGAGGAATTTGGGAAGCTCCTGCATGCTGAGAAACTTTGGCACCTGGATGGAAATTTTGACAATTGTGAAGTTTGGCTTCTTGTATGTGAGAACATGAAAAATAATGCAACTTTTTCTCACTTTTCTTCCTACCATACAACTGTCAAGTCATATGATCAGTACAAAGTTTGTCTGCAGTGGGCAAAAGCAGGAAATGACAATGTAGTTTACATGATATAACTGTAGCTGTTCAGAAACCTTATGTACTGTACATCATGATGGACAGGCCAATCCTATTATACTAATCCAAACAGTACACATTCCTTTGATACTTGTCAATACTTTTTACAATCTCTCTCTACAGAAGACCCTCATTATTTGTTTCCACCTTGTCAGGCTGTAAAAAACTTTCAAAATTACAGGTATATCATTAGGAAGCTAAATCCATGTGTTACTCCAAACAGATCTGGGCCAGTGGCCAGTTGTCCTGGGGTAGCAGTCATGCTAAATACTGAACAATGTCTTTATGTCAGGGCATAACTGACCATTCAAGTGATCTTAGTAAGGAAGATAATTAGCCTAAATACAAAGAAGGGATAACCAGGGCTGACTGGGGGCAGCTGAAAAGCACCTTTCTACACACTGACAGAACTGTGTACATAACAGTTACCACATACCTCATTAATCTATGCCAACTTGAATCTGTTTACAGAGCCTATACTGTAGTTAATTTTATTGAGCAGGGAACAAATTCCATATTCAGTCTACAAAGTAAAGAGTAATTTTGCAAAACAAATAAGAATTCTACAATGCAGACAGCTATGTATACATGCCTTCCACACTTGCCTAGCCCAAACAATAACAGTGCCAACTGACATAAGTTTTAATGGAGCAAGCATGTTTTGAGCTCATTTTATGAGGAACTTGAACTGTCTAGTAGTGGCGTAGCCAGTAGGGGGCAGGGGGGCAGAGTACCCCCTGAAAAAATCGAGAGGCAAAATCGGGAAGAGGAAGGAGAGAAAATGGGAAATGAAGAAGGGAAAAAGGAAAATGAGGGAGAAAAGAAGGAAAAAAGAAGTAGGAATAGAAAAAGGGAAGCAAAATAAATACACCAAAGGCAGCCCACTCCTAGTGCTGAGTCTCCCGAATATGCCCAGCGGCGCCAGGACGGAGGCATGGAGCGCGTATCCCCAATCGATTTCTGAAAAAAAATTCTCAAAATTTTAAAATGATCCCCAAAAGATTTAGATTTCTGTAGGGGGTAGGGTACGGTGTGTTTTCCATCAAGTGATGGATCATTGTAATTAGTTTCTATCACAAATGATTCTCAAACTATCAGAATTTTTGCAAATCCTTCCTAAACTATAAAAACTTTGCGCACTCCAAACCTTATCTCAATATTGCTCTTATATATTATCCATATTTTCCTATAGCAACTGTCGAAGAAGTACAGCAGCAAAAGTTGGAAGCTGTTTAAAAGTTTCCGGGTAAAATACCAGCTTTCTGATTGACCTATAGGTTTGTTGGCGAATTGAAAGTGTCTCGTTGAGGAGCCTGAATGCAGCCTGAGGTTTTGTCAAAGAAATCTTACTTAATGAAATATTTCTGCATGCTTAGAGCACATTCGTAAAGGTTTATACTCCACCTAATGACCATTATTACGGTAATAATACCTTAATCTATTCTGATCACAACACTTTCCCGAAAAGAGGTATACCGTACATCTCCAGCCTCTGTAGGGGCCTCACATCAATATTATGAGATCTTTCAATCTTATTTGTAGCAGTATGCTGAAGGTTGAAAGCACTACTTACGTATACAACTGCACTGGGCTTAAAAAAGGACAATTTTGGCTGACTTGGGCAACTCAGGTGGCACTACAACATCAACTGTGGTGCCCCCAATCACCAGATCATGGAGGCACCTCTGAATACACCAGCACTCTCCTATCTCAAAACTTGGGTCCTGGGAAGTCCGGGAGGAATGTCAAAATCGGGAAGAAAATTGTCTTTGCCCCTCTCCCTTCCCTCCCCCCACAGACTGGGAAATCTGGCTACACCACTGCTGTCTAGAAATTGTTGATGAGGAGTTACAGGTGTTATCACTCGTTTGAAATATTTCACACATTGTTTTGTTCTCTTTCCTGCTCAACATGTCCTGTATGATGATCCCTACATTCAGGCAGGCAAAAATGTCCCCATGTTAGAACAAAATGCTTCAGACAATCCCCTGCCCAACCCCTGCAAAGTTAGTGCTTCTACACACACCTAGGGAATTACCAAGTAGAATTAGGTTGCTCTTCAACTTATTTCTAAAAATTCCAGCACACAAACTATCTCCAAAAAGTAAGGAAACTCTTTAAAGTGTCACTCCACTTATTTATAATTAAAGAGATACTGAGCACTGTGGGAGACTCCGACAATTGGCATCTTATACAACATGGAATTCATTACTAGGCTTGGCCATACAGTCTCACATTTTTAAAGATAGGAGGGGGGGGGCTGCTCGTTTTGAGAGTTTGCTTTTAAACTTTTAATCATATTTCCTTTTATTTAATTTTCATCTTCTCTTACTCTGGACAGTCTTATTTGTCTTCTTTTACTCAATTCCGTTAATTTTCCTTCTTGTTTCATGTTTCTTTGTTTTATGTATTTACCCTTTGCCTTTTGTCTAAGTTTATATTTATTCTATTTTATTTTCACTTGTATTTTGTCTGTGACCTTAACATTCATTTTACTTTTACTTGCATGCTACTACAGAATTTTATTTGCCCAAGTGGGGCTGAAAAGATGATTTAACTTTATCTATTCTAATAATACAATTTCCATAAAGAAATTATGAATATATCTACAATTTTGTACCATACAAAAAATCAAATTATTTGTGCCTTTACTGGCTATATACCCCTCCTTTTTCATGTATGTGAAAAGACTTGCTAGGAAAGAAAAAAATGTTCAAAATAGTACTATTTCTGAAGAATACAAAAGAACACAACTACCAGTGTGCAATGGCGAGTAAAGTGTGAAAACCAAAATTATATCATTGCCATACTTAACATTACAAGTAATAATGGTAGAAACTGCTTTAAGTATAATTTGATTAGACGGATCACTCTGACATGGTTGGCCTAGGCAATTTTTCCCTATCCCCATTATAGCTATGGCTCCAACAGAGAGAAATACACCATATATCTTGATCCAGTTGCACTCCATACAAATTATCCACATTAATTATTTTTGCCATTCCTTCAGTCAAAGGACCAGACAACTGTTAAAAATGCAAAGCAACACTTGCTAAATAGCGTAAGTCACCACAACCATTATTCAATGGAGTGGTGGTTGAAAGATGCAAGACTGTTTTATATCTGAGCAACATTAGTATCAACAGACAACTAACCAAAGCTTAACAATATGCAAAAAAAAAAATGGCAAATGAAAGTAACAATACAAAATTCTAATTTGCTGTATCCCTGGTAGCTGTGATCTAAGCCCCTAAAATTTTTAAAACCATGGGTTGTGGACTTGGTCCTTTGTTTAATGTTAACACTTTACAACATCTATATGTATATACTCTAAAAAGACCTACAAATTTCATATCAAAACATATCATACTGTACAAACATTCCAATTGAGCTGTAAAGGTGTCTAAGTCCTTCGGTATTTCACAATATTCATCCCCTGTACACATTCACAGAGAAAAATATTGACATACTCTCACCTAACATTGAAATGTGAAAAGTACATTCTTAACTTGGCTTCACAATAAATGGAATTGTTTTGTAGCTTACCCTTGAACTTCTTGCTTAATCTCTCTGAAAACATTATTTCCAACTTGAGTTTAATTCCATAATTTCCAACAGTATGGGAAATCAAAGTCTTACACAAGTTGTATGTTAACTATAGTACGTCTACCAGTAAAGTCATGAAAAACTGTACAGTACTCCACAATTGGTAAACAGAAGTAGATATTGATGTAACTGTTCACAAAACTGGGAGTCCACATTGATCACACTTACACGCATGGCAACTGAAAAAGAGTTTCACACTCAACACAGTCCTGTACAATATTACAGAGTTGGTAGTACATAGGAATTCCCTGGTAAGAGGTGACTGTACACACTCCAAGTACAATTATGTAAACTGTCAGTAGGGAGTTGTTGCTAGGGATAGAGTTACAAACTTTATGACCCAAATACCTCTTGTCTTGAACCTAGCAAGTACATGAGACTGACTGTTAATTCTGATAAATCTGTTTTATTTTCAACTTGCATGCACTGACTTGGTAAAACTGCCATGAATGGGCTCAGTCATGCTTGCAAGATATAGAATTTCAACAAATGTACAAATCTCTCTGCAAGGTGAGAATAAATCCATGGAATCTGTTTTGAGGAACAGGATTTGAAAACTAACCAAAAGTTACCTGCATGCTGGACATCCATAGTTCAGCAACTGAACTGTTGTGTCTTTTAAAGTCAATACTGAAGTATGTAGGCCTACATCTCATGACATATCTCATTGTACTTTGACTAGAAGTCTGAGACTTAATCAGGTCACAACAGTTTTTGCCTTTCAACTGTGTTCATTTCTTGGCCATGGCTCTAAAATTTGCAGAGGATGTGGAACACATCAAGGAAATTTGGAATATAAAATTTTGTGTTGAACAATCATTATTTGGAGTTGCTAGAGCTTATTTTGCA
This sequence comes from Holothuria glaberrima, assembly GCA_009936505.3. Lineage (NCBI taxonomy): Eukaryota > Metazoa > Echinodermata > Holothuroidea > Aspidochirotida > Holothuriidae > Holothuria > Holothuria glaberrima. Next base: position 14,087 of record WURT03388268.1, on the reverse strand, counting down.
ATTTTTGGCCACAACACCCTTCTTCATACAGGATTTGATTTTGTGCCCACCAGTTTAGACCTTCAGTCATAGACACCCCAATCCCTCATCAAGGTTTCACAATTGACACTTGCAGGTGTGGGAAAAATTGCCCTCATGATCTTAGACACTGCCCCCCCCCCCCCCGCCCACACCCTTCGTGAAATCCTTGATCCCCCGCTGAACTAGTTGAAGTTTCTTAACATTGGTGGTATTTTCATCCCCTTACTAGTTGTAAGTACCTTTGAACTTTTTCATGTCACTAAAACAAACAACCTGTAACCTGAAGTGGCATTAATTTTGCCTAAAAATTATAAATGTCTGCCCAAATGGAGAAGCTAGCATCCCAGTCCCCTCAGCAGCTTTGCAGCTCTATGACCATGTAATTAAGTCTAGAGCATATGCACTTCCAGGGTCAGGAGTGGGCTTCTTAATTAAACACTCTAAGGCCAAAGATCTGACAGACCTCTCTGTATTTCACGTTGATCGAAAATTGCACAATTTTTCTAACAGTACAGGTGTAGTACAGGTGCTCAAGAAGTTCTGTAGATTTGCCATTCAGTGACTACATTAACTGTACCTGTCTCAACCCTGTTGAGATGGGTAGCATCGTACCCCAGTTTTTGGACAACCTCAGAATTCAGGCAGAATCTGTACAAATTCAAAGAGAATCCTTTTTAACTGGCCCACAGATTTGGACAAAATTGTGTACCTACCCCTCTCCCACCTCAGGTCCAAATTGTAAGTTCCCATATGATCAACCCTGCTGGCTGCTAAAATTGATTAGATCAATTGATCAAGTACCAGTACTATTAGCAGAATGGTATGTCCCCCACTCCCCTCCTCCTCAGTGAACATTCCCTTCTTCATTACCACTTCAGCAGTTTAAGAGGGAGAAGCAACAAATGTGCTGCAAGAACTAGTTACACTTCTTTGGTGGGGGGGGGGGCACATGAACACATGTTTACCATTATGTCGCACTTCTTTCCAGGCCGATAAATTACCCATATTTTGTCATATTCAAAACTCCTATGTGATGTTTGCAGCACATTACTGTAGGGGGCCTAATGTGGCAGGGCTCAAGTTAAAATGGACTTATTCAGCATGTAAACTGAATGATCAAAACTGTTGTCCCATGACTTCAAAGAGCCATCCATAAATTAGGATACGTATTGCTTACATAAGCTAAATTCTTTAAGTGTTAGCCAAGATATTCTTGTCACATTTTACAGTTCCAATTTCTGTAGTGTATAGACTTCCCGTCCCTTACGTTGTGTGGGTAACACTGACAAAAGCCATATAAATCCATAACATTATCATGTGGCTGGGTAGAATACTGGGGGAGGATCTTCCTCCTGAAACATGCCAGTGAAAAATTGCAGTCCTTATGGAATAACCCTTCCCATCCTATGTATGACCAACTAAGCAGACATAAGATCAATCCCAGTGGTAGGCTGAGGTCGTTGATGTTACATACAAACATTACTGCCATTGTTATCCACAATAAGAATTTAACAACGACGACGATGACGGCGGCCGCAGCAGCGGCGACGATGACAATGACGATGACAAAAATAATAATAAAAGGAGATAGGATGTTAATTGGAACTGGCTGTGTTTCTGATTCTTTTATATAAATATTTTTCCGTGTTGATTTCTTTCATGCCTTAGAAACTTCTGCTGGGTTTCAAGTAATCTTCATCTTTTATTTTCTTATTTCTTTGCACTTGTATATAATTGGTATTCTTGTCTTTCTTAATGTTACATTGTTTTTGCTTTTATTTTTTGTTTTTACCACCACTGCTTTTGTGCATTCCATTTTACCCCTTACTTCTTTTATCGCAGACATGTAATGTCCTTTTTGCGGATTCAATAAAGTCAAGTCTACCCTACCCTACTCTATTCTACCAGGTTCCACCAGTTCAGCCTGGAGTGGCAGCATTCTCCTTTTAAATTGGTCAGTACGTCATGCATACAGAACTGGAATAAGCGCCTCATTTTTTGCTATATCAAGCTCATCTTGACAACAGTTTAGACCTAGTACCAATGTCAAAGTTATTACACAATATAAAGTATGCCCTAGGAATAAAACCAGTAAAGCAAAATACCTTCCAAGAATACATTTCAGACATGCATCTCAGGCATCAATGACCCTATTCCAAGGTTTAGTTAGACCCTATCATTTACATAGGAAAGTTTCAATCACTATTTACAAAGTGCACAAAAGAGCCTGTTTGGTAGCTCTAGTAAATTTGTTTGCCTGTCCTGCAACTGACTTGAACTTCTGAGATGGTCAAACAAAGCCTTCCTAAGTGTCTAAATTTCCCTCCAAAATTGAGTTGACTGAGGCTGTTTATTACAGCCTAGGAGGGTAAAGCACATATTTACACTGTTCTATGATGTGACTTGTAACTAACTACAAATTTTATTTGTATAGCCTGTTCAAAGGTCTGTATTCAAATCCACAAGGCTTTTAGGAATTTCAGCTCACACTTGTTTCCATGACAACAAGTTAGGGTAGCATACAAAGGCAGTGAAGTGTACACTTAGCTGATAATCATCACAACTGTATGAACTACAAAGGATAACAGACCATACCTTTATTATTGAATATATATCACCATGACAGCTTTTAAAACATGGATATATACACACTATTCTGCTTTTGATTAGGTGATTTTACTGTAGGCTATATTCTTCAGTGAAATCATAAAATCCCACTCATAATGTTCACAAAAGCAGCTGTTGTGATTGAGTTTCATTTCTAACACTGATCTGCATAATTTACACATGTAGCTACATGTAGAAATAGTAGCCATGCAGAGGCTTTACATCGAAAATGGGCTACACTTTTGAAAGGAAAGATCACCACCCATTATTGTAGCACCCTTCTGTAAGTGCAATTTACACAAGGTTAAGAAGTAAACTGCCATTTTCAACTATTCACACCTTTTCAATAAACCAAATCTAATTGTGAGGCTTCACACCTGGGGGCATTTATAAACAGTTATTTTGACTGTAAAGGAAGGTACCTGGGATACAATCAAAGCTTTGAACAACCAGCTCAGAAAAATCTCAAAGAGGCCTGTCATAATTTGTGAACAGAATAACCCCTCATCGTATCCGTTCGATCATTTTCTTTAATTGCACACTTTGCTTTGTCTACATGAAAAGGACCTTTTGGAAAATTTTACACTTGTCTTTTTATTCCCATGGCTCTAAAAAACCTCAAGAAAGAGAGGATATACACCTGGAGTGAAAATAAATGTTTGCCAGGAGGTAAGTTTTACTGTAAGCTTGCCCCTGTCAATGAAGATAAAAGAGTAATGATGATAATTTCAAAGGTTGTTGCTTGTAGGCTTTCTGTATTACATCTTCAAGCCCATTAAGCTTTCTGCAGATTTTTGTATTCACTCAGGCAAATAATTTATCAATTTGTCACTCTGCCATGTGAGGATTTTCTCTCTTAAGTGTTAATACTTGGACCAGCAACTTACTGGACAGGTGTGAGGAGAAAATGATGAGATGACAACAGAAAATGTTAAAATTGCTCTATGCTGAGTATACATTTAACTGTTTATGTAGTCAGGAAGTTCAGCTAAATGTGTCAGGTTTGGTGGTTTACTCCAGCAAGAGATAATCATGACACAAGCTGGTCATGTGACAACCAAGAGTTAAACTGCATTTACCTGGGATAAACCTGAAAAGCAAGCTGGTGGGATCCAAAGTGTACCTGAGGTACTCTGTATGCAATGCACCATCATGCACCCTCACTCCACCTAAGCCCCACACCTTTCCTACAATGTCTGAGAGCACCATGTAAAATTTTGCCCAAATTGGTCACCTTGCACTTAATGATAAAATATTTTCAACATGTGAAATGCTGAGAAACAACACTGACAAGTTTTAAACTGAAAATGTTATTTTCATACTTACTTGCTAGTAGCTGAATAACATTTCTGATTTCTGGTTCCGAGCGTCCAATCAGAGCATCTCCTGTGCTAGCCATGAGTGAGAGGTTTATTCCAAAAGTATTAAAACATCCATTGGTTGATCAGTAACTACATAGTTTTATAAAACAATTATTGCACTTCTCAACATGTGAAACTTTCCACTAGGAATATGATTGTAATGTTGCTGATTATATTGTTGCTGCATTCTCCATGATCACCTGAGTCACCAAGACTGTACGTCACCAGTTAAGCATTGGATTGTTTACATTGGTAGATGATTAACAGACAGATTACATAGGCTGTAATGAAAATGATAAGATCATAGAGTAGTTTTGAGATACTTGGTTACAATGAACAGAACTAATATAACTAAAGACACACTGGGGTCTTCCATTTTTTCATTAAGTTCACATTGAGCAAAAAATATACTTCATTTTAACAAACTCCCATCCTACCTCCAACACCATCCCCACCTTCACCCCTGATTATAATAAAACGATATAAAAAAATGACAAGTTTTTCAGCAAAAATTATCTCTTTGAATAACTTATTAAATTATCTTTATCAAAATAAGCAAGTGGGTCTTTGACACTTATCCCAAAACAAATAAACTGTCTGGGTGTGGGAAAAACAAAACCTTGCCACTGATCGAAGACCCAAATGCTGAGTCAACACTTTTCCATAAGTGTATGAATACAACTAAATTAATGCTTGAAATAAATTTAGAGCAATGTAGGCCTACACTTAAATAAAAAGAGCAGTTTTTGGCTCACTGTGATGTCCAGTGGCAATCTGTTTGCAGCAGTAACTCTTCCACAGTGGGATGTAAACAATTACAAAATGCAGTACAGACTGCCAATGTGAAAAACTATATTAAACTCAGTGATGCTATGTATGCACTGCAAGTATTGCATCTGCCTTAATAAGAAGCACAACATGTGTTCATATCATGTCTCTGTCTAAAGGTGATTAACTCAGAAGATGTATGTACAAAGACAGCTGGTTGTGGCCTAGCAATACTTATCATAACGTGATGATGTGCATGTCACTGTTCTGAAATTCAAGTACCATTACATAAAAATGTGACTGGAACTGAATTATAAGGTAGGCCTACCTGCAAAATTATTCAGTACACCTGAATATCATGAACAAAAATGCTACATTGCAGACACATACATTTGCTTTCCACTCAAATTATCTTGACTGAAGTCTCGTATGTTAATGTTATGCAACATATAAGCTCTTTATTTGCTTTTTAATGTAAGAGCTTTCACAAGATGTCATTGACAAGAATTCTTCCAATTAAAGCCAATGTTTAAGTCCTCCATATTGTTTGACTCTTATTTTTAAAAATAATTGTTTAATCAAAGCTTTTATAACTGTGACAATACATGAATTTGTGTGAATGAGATTAAATTTAAAAAGTGCATTTAGGCTGAGCATCATACATGCTCAGCAGCCCACTAAACATTTGTCATAATGGACCCATGTTATGGCTTTGGTACTTATGATGTCAGGTGGCTGTATGTCTTGGTATGGCACCAGATGGCCCACTGAACACTTGGATGAATTAATGCAAAACACTGTCTGATGAATGTTGATTCCAATGTTGATTCTACCTAAAACTGCTTTGAAATGAGAAACACAGCAAACCTGTCCAAAGAAGACACTGAATCCATACCAACATAGATCATGTGGTAGTAACATACATACAGGATATATGTTTGTCAAATCTGAAGGAATCACATAATTCCTCCCTTTTTTTATCCTGGTCCCTAACCACAAATACAGTATACATTACATGCAATCAAATAATTTTCAGGATGATCAACAATCATGTGATGCACAAGACAGCAATGTGTGTACAGCCTCTCTGGTCAACCAGGAAAAGATGGTTGCAATCCTGTTGCTGCTCGCGACTTTTACATGCCTAGATTGATCCACGGAAAATAGCCTCGACATGAATTTTAATGTTCGGTGCTTGGCCCAAGTCAGTTTTAACATATAAACATCTTTCTACCAGTTTGTCTGATTATTGAGGCTTCTCTCCATTTTGAATATCCTGTATACTGGGAGTAGACTATAATGAGTCAATCACTTGAAGAACAACATTACAATAAAAATACAAAAACATTTAATAAAATGAATGAAACTTTGCAGTAATATTTATGTCTTCCATATTTTGCTTTATTTTGGTGTTTTCTGAGTAATCCAAAAAAATGCATTTTGAATTGCAGGTGGCAGTACACGACATAATAAAGAAATCTTGAGTCAATCACAATTAACAGAAAAAGAGCACATAAAATACAAAATTTTTACTGCAAGCTTTACCAATGATATTTTGGTCACCATTTTTCTTAATGTTTATGCATTTGTAGTTCATTCTTATGTCAAAAATTGAACCTTTGGCTGCGATCAGTATTTTTGCTTTGAACATGGAAAATAAAATACTTGTTTTATCAAGAAATAATATGCATTGCAGGTCATAATTATGTCAGAAACAAATCGCACCTACTGTACATGCTGTTTTAGCATTTAGAACGCAGTGATCGACTAATGATACTGATCAATTCATGATTATCTACTAAGCATAACTTTAACCTCTTATTTATTGAAGAGTAATGCAAGTTTGGGAAGGAAGTGTAGCAGATATTAAAATACATCACAAGATATATGAGTCTAGGCCTTGGCAATTATTTTGGCCATTATTCCTGACTTTTGACCTTACCTTATTATGCTGTAATCAATGAAAGTCATCTATAAAGTCAAGGCATTATTCAAATCCCTGAACATCAGAGGTTTTTTATCAAGTTACCTGAATCCCTTCTTTGTGCACCACGATAGTTTAGAGGTAGGCCTATAGGCCTAGCCTGCTATGTTAGCAATTTAACCATGGAAGTTAATAGCACAGTAACATTGGTCACAAATTCTTGTCACTAAGACCAAAATAATCTCACAACCGTATTGGAATTAGATGTATAGGTGTAGGGCCAGATTCAGGTATTCAACTATACCACGGACCAAAACCAAGGCAGTTCTATTAATCTCCACATAAAGCAACGTATTATATAGGTAGGGTCTATATCCATGACTAACGATTAGGCCAAACCTTTGATAAAGCCTATTTGCTTTCATCAAAGTAAACTCATCAAGTCTGCAATCAGCTTTTGCCTTATCTTGTTCTTCAAGACTCCCTTACGATTTGTGGTCTCAGATCTATTTTCAAAATGCTATACAGGTCTGTTGTAAAGAAAAAGACGTTTTGGATAATGAGATCGATAAGGTCCTCAGCCAAATGAGAGGACCTTGGACAACTATAGTTCATTAACCCTAACAAAAAAGACCATCAACAAAAACTTTGTATTGAGCCCATAAGCCTAACGTTAGCCTATTATTATAGCGAACAGCATTTGATGCGCGGAATGCGCCATGCGGACATACGATTTGAGCATAAATCATCTCTTATTACCTGAAAACTTAACCTTTCCTCCAGGTTTTAAATTTTTCCGTTCTTCTTCGTAATTTATATTTGGACAGCTACTTCTAAAGTGACCTTTAATGGAAAATCGATGCCTTCATGAATTGTCCCTAGCTTGTTGACATTGCAGGCCTGGTATAACGTTAAGTACAAATCTCCTTTGTAGTAGTGTCAATGATATGATTGGCTGGTTAAACTTAAATCCGATTACATCTTTACACATTATCGATAATACACAGAACACTTCACTAAGGCTAGGTCTACATGATTTCATTTTCAATGTCAGAACGCTGTCGACGTACGTCCAGGGTAAAGGTCTCTCGAAGGTCAATGTCACGGTTGTCTCTACTGACCTTTTCTTTGGTTCACACAGGGCAATTATATAATAGTGGGAGATCAATTTTCAAGGTGAAATTTATAGCTTATCCCTGACGGTCACTTGTGAAGAACACTCAACGTTGTTAAACCAGGGAAGAGGCAATACAGAGCAAAAGCCAGAATTTTTTCAGTCCGATGGGGGACCGCCACTGATGGATAGCGCTCAGATCATTGGATAATTAACATATGAGGCGACCAGGGAGCCGGGAACTATCGGGTATTTAAAATATGGACAACAGTGCTACCATTTATTTACCTCTGAATGACATTGAACAGTTAGACGGCGCGGGAGAAACGTACGTCCCGCACATAAGTGTAGGAAGCTGTTTGAAAGTGGGGGGAGGGGGGCGGAAGCGAATGTTAGTGACCAATGTCCTGGGGGAGGGGTGTCCCCTCCCCTCTGGGAAATTTTTGACTATTTACAGTACCCTAGATGCAAAATGGTGTAATGTTTCACAAATTTTGAAGCAATTCATCCCTTTGAAAATTTTTTGACTATTTAAAGTGCCCTAGATGCAAAATGGTGCGATGTTTGACAAACTTGGAAGTAATTCCATCCTATTCAATGCTGTCTTTTGGCAGCGTGTATAGGCTAGTCCAAAGTGGGGGGGCGAAACAAGGCTTTCCGGCGCCCCCTCCAAGCAGAGTCTGAGCGATCTCCCCCCCCCCCCTGCCCACTGTCCATACGCCTATGCCACAAAAATCACAACTTTACCATTTTGTTTGCTCGACCTTGAGGAGTATCGATCTGCTTCAGGCTTTTTGCAGTCTGTGTAGAACGGACGCATTACCAGGTACAATAGCCAGACCAGGGGTTAATCGGGGAAGATATCTGTACAGGGCTAGACTGCTAGATCCAGGTTTTACTGAAAGGGGGGGGGGGTGACGATGGCAAGTGGAGGAGCATATCGAAAAGTTCTGTACACAAAACAATCATTTGCTCCTTTTCTAAACTGTTCCATTTAAGGTAAACTTAATTGGTTACACTTCGAAATGACATGTTTGGGTGAAAACAAATCATGAAATGCCGATTTTTATTCGAAATACATAATATTTGACGATTTTGAAATTTTGGGACGTCATTATGTGGGGAATTTCCCCCAAATAACGCGCTATTTCATGCCCACACCCACGACAAAACTATAGATCCAAATAAAGCCAATTTTCTCCTGCTACGGTACCTATGACACTCAGCTCCCAGAAACGCGTTTAACAGTGTAAATATATCTGTGGCTACAAGTATAAATTCTCTAAATTATGTAAATTTGGGATAAAAATATTTTTTGCTCATAGACATCAGTCCCATAAACTGATGATTTACGATGAAAGTAAGGTGTGTGCCCCAGCAAAAAAGTATTCACTGGGTGTGTTATAGTATGAACATCACAAATCCAGTTTAGCCAGACCTTAATAAACAACCCCGAATACTACATAAAGGGAAAACCCGAAAAATACACCATGCGCCCACAAACTGTAACGCATTTGCGAGGTTTATGATCGCAACTTTCCGATATGTTTTGGCCGTCCTAGACGAGGAGTCTAAGGAAAGGAGAGGGAGTTCCCCTTCCCCCTTGGAAAATGAATGTCTTAGGATGGGGCCTATATGCAAAATGGTGCTATCATTTTTCATTTCTCCAGGGTGTCCATGCACTAAAAATGACCATTTCTGTGGAGAAGATTTTATTATTCATGCCATACCACGTTGATTGGAACTGTAAAAATGTTGATCTGGGCGGTTAGGGATAGTCGTCCAAGGGGAAAGCTTAAAGGGGAATGTGTGTACCTCTCAGGAAGTGGCTTAGATCAGTGACTCGGCAAGGGTTTGATGATTGGGGGACACCACAGATGAAGTAGTGCCACCTCAGTCAATTCCCCCAGTCTGTGTAAAATGCGTTTGTACACAGCAGTGGAGGATCCTGTCTTTGTCCCTACATAAAGATGCCGTCATGGCGGAGGTATAAGGGGAGGGGGAACCCCTATAAGGGGAAGGGATTCCCCTCCCCTTTGAGAAATTTTTATTAATTTATGGTTGCTTAAATGCAAAATGGTGCTTTCTTTGGGATATATTTGGAATTGATCATATATAGCTGGAAAATGTCTATGATTTAGAAAATTCTAATTTTGGTTACTGTATATGAAAGAAGAGAGTACAGAGAAGGGTATGTTGTCAACAAACCTCCTGAACCACCATTTTGGTTTCTTTACTGCCTTCTATTCTGGGAAAGTTTTTAAGCAAAAATACGTGCGTGGAGTTCCCAGAAACATTCTTGGACTATTACATTTTCCTTCATGAGCGTAGGTTAGTTAGTTAGTTAGATGAGGTTTAACGGCCCAGTTTCCAACCAATTGGTTCAAGTCGAGCCGGCCGCGGCCTTTTTTCCAGTTGTGGTTCATGAGCGTAGGAGCCCAGTTTGATTGGGGGGGGGGGGCTGCAAGCCTGTAACGACTTGCCCGAAAAATGTAATCAAAGGTTTTTCGCGCGCTACGGGCGCGTTCAACACGGTAATGAACATATTACATAGACAGGCATCGGCTATCACATCGCAATGATCGCATGCCAATTACATTCAATCACTTGTCGTGTTATTACCCTTCCATTTTTGTTGTAAATTTTACAATCAATAACGACAATAATCAGTTACGTGGCCAGAATTGGTCTCACGAGGGTCATGCAGTAGGTTGTGTGATTAGTGGCCTGGGGGAGGGGTCTAAGGGGAGCGGGCTTTTAAAATTTATGAATAGTTAGGTGTCTTTACATGCCGTCTGGTGCCACACATGCATACTACCTTTGAAGTAAAATTTGTGTTAAAAAATTTACGTATTTTAGGAACTAAAAAAAAGTGGCATCAGTGAGGGGGGAGTGGGAGCATGGTCTAATAGCCATGCCCTAAATACGAAACTGACAATAATTATAATTTAGGTTGAACATTGAAAAACACACTGCAGAATTACTGATTATATATGTACTGGTGCAATTTAAATAGGAACTTTGTTTTAATTACCAAGGATATTTTTAACCTATTGATTTCCTTTAGCTACATCATTGCAATTTATTTTTCTTTCAGTAGATGCCCGAAAAATTCTCAACATCTTGCCCTAATTTTCACAGAAATTTTTGGATGGGGCTGTAGCCCCCAGCCCTCCCCCGCCTCCTACGCCTATGATGCGAGGCCACTACAGATGTTGAAGATGTACCTCTATTTTTTCTGAAAATTGTCGTGATCAGACTAGCTCCCTTGTTATTACCTTAATGATGGTCATGAGATGGAGTGCAAACCGTGATGAATGCGTGCGGAGAAATTTTTCATTAAATAAAATTTTCCAGACAGAACTTGCATTTAGGTTCTGCATCGAGACACTTTCAATTCTCTAAAAAACTATATGCCAATCAAAAACAGGTCTTTTACCTGGGTTTGAGGTCCGCATATGCCTTCACAACACTGTTTTGCATTTCAGGAGCAGAAATTTACGACAGATAATTATGGAAGCCTACACGTCGTCGAGTTAAATCTCTCAAATTACAATCTTCAACTCGTTAGCAGAGTAGGAGTATACAAGGGCTCTGTGTTGATCCTGCGAAATAGAAGGGTACCGCACTGCGTACAAAAGAGTAAACAATAATACGAGGTTGAGGTCTCACTGAAGCTGAAACTAATTCCTGAAAGGTCACTGTTATCAGGTTATGAAAAAGAATCCAGTCAAAACACTTTCTTTGGAGTACTTCGAAAGTTTTACCAACCATGAACCTGAGAAAAAGGGTAACAATTCTTCAGGTTTTATTGTGAGTCCAAAGGGGATAGCCTATTTATAGCAAATAATAAAAAATGCAAAAAGGCTATTCCAAAAATGCACAAAAATTCAAAACCCCCCTTGTATCCGCCACTGTCTGTACATTGGACATTTCTAGGGGCGCCGCCGATCCCAGTGCTTCATTGATCACGGGCATATGCATAACAGACCAATGATGTAAATTTCTGACAGTCTGATGGCTGAGGAGCTGGTCACATTGCACCGTCTGTTGTCCACTCCCGTAGCCAGTACTGAAGTGGGACGAAATGGCTTCCAGGGGGAGCGAAAAAAATGTCAGGGGGCCAAATGTGTAAAAATGTATTAAGTCCATGGCAGTGAAACTTTCTAGGGGGCGAAAATATTTTCAGGGGGCTTCCCCCTGGCAACGGGCCTAATGTTGTCTCTCCTGGGGACGGAAATCCTTGATTGGTTTTCGTCCGTCGGATTTGGTTGCTGACCTGTATAAGAAAAAATCTTGCTTATATTTTGTTTTAAAATAGCCTAGGCTAGGATTCATAGCAGATCGATTTGATGTAAGGGTAAATGAAATTGGAAGATGTGGAAATAGGCCTACTTATTCAGCAAACCTGTTCGTAACTTAGCAGTGGTGCCGAGGGCATGGGCGTATAAAGCGGGAGGGCCGGGGGTTTCAGCCAAAATTGTGGTGGGAGGAACTTATGCTTCTGTAAAAATTGTCAACAATTTGCAGTAATTAATTTTTTTTTTGTAAATTTGAACCAAATTGCATCTAAGGACCCTCAAGTATTCAAAATTTTTCTAAAGAGAAAATCTTAGACCCCTCCCACCCCATACGGCGGTCCAAAACAACTTTCATCCCCCAGTCTCGAACAGCTTCCTTCGCTAAAGGCTGAGTGTGTTTCGTACGTGGTTTCTATATTTCCCAGTCACATATTGTCCGCCGCCAGTCTTTGTTCGACACTTATTTCGCCAGTAGTCCCTTTATAGTCAGGTAACTCCACCGTTCCCATCTTCTCAGCCGCGGGGCTGTGTGTAGCTTTCTGTGATTGGAGAACTTCAAGGGTGAGGCGTTTCATTCCTGGATTTTCTAAGGTAAGTTTTGACGGTTCTCAGATACAGCCAATAATATAGGCCTACCTTTTAGAAAAAAAAAAGATCCTAACTGAAAATTAGTGGGGGCTGTAGCCCCCCATCGTATACTCCCAGTTCCCACGGCCTTGTTTTGAGTGGGGAAAGACAGAGAACTTAACTTCGTCTGTTCGTCCGTCGATGGAGACCGTGAGCAGGACTGGGAGCAGTACACACGTAGACCAGCTAATTTAAATTAAACCTGCGGGCACCTGCGGGGAAAAGAGGGGGACCATTCGCAGGCGTTTTCATCCACGATCCCCAGTACCCTAACTGGTATAGTGGTGGAGTTGGTGAGAGCAAGGGGAGCCATGATCCACTATAGTCATAGCTGTTACCGATAAACCATATCCGGAAAGATTCCCTCCCCTCTATCGGGGAAGACAACCCCTTTCTCGTCGGGGAAATTTTCAAGTTTCGTTTGAAAATCTTCGTTACGCTAATCCATATAACCCCGACGACGACTAGTCTCCCTAGACAATATTAACTTAAATTTGCTCTCAACAGCTCAAGAAAGGCAGACACATCACTAAACGCCCAAAGTTTCAAATTTTCTCTCGTAAACAGCGAAGTTTTTTATTTCCTTTCAATAAACCCAAGATTTTCACATTTCCTCTAATAAAAACCCAACATTCTCAAATTTTCTTCAACCTGTTCGATAAAACCCCCTTATAATTCGGCTCGAGAACTTTGTATGCGCCACCTTTCCGGTAACCCGTCGCTATTGTCGGGGCTTCGAGATGCTGCCTCCACACCTCGCAAACCCTGGCGTCACCCTTAAATTGGGAAAGATTTTGACGAACCTTACATCAAGTCAGAGGGGTCATGGGGAAATTCCTATCCCCTCTCCCCAAGAAAAAAATTGCCTCTTTCAAAATTGAAAATTACCATTGCTTTTAAGTATAATTCTCCCCCTGAAGTTTTCCTCCCTGAAGTTATCCGCCGTCGCCTTTCCCCCACCCCGCCCCCTTCAATATCTTGTCTGGTTACGGACCTGTCTTAGTTGTGCCTTCTGACCCGGAGTTCAACCAGGAGTTGCTGCAAAAATTTCTTTAAAAAAGCCCCAAAAGCCAAAGTAGAGGGGCAATACGGCAACTCCCTGCTCTGAGGAGTTCAGTGCAGGGAGTTTTTAGGAACAACTCCCTGTTCAGTACGTGAACACCCATGAGCCTTAGACTATTACTGTACACTAGAGACTTGAAATTAGGCAGTGATATATAAACCCCTTTGAGTCAACGTTACACACATTGTGCGAGCCCCTTTGTGAAGTGTGTAAACATATCAATCAACCAGAATGCAAAAATGCATTGAGGTTTCGATGACTTCATTACACTGGTAAACTGAAAGCAACTATATTTTGATAA
>WURT03388157.1:0-23360 GCA_009936505.3 Holothuria glaberrima | reverse complement strand
GGCAGTGGCAGAGAGAGCAAGAGAGATAATGAGACACGCTCTGATGCACAGGAGAATTTGCTTCCGCAGCAATTGTTCGCAGCGAATTTGGTCGGCTCCCCTAAACTAGCCAAAATTTGTTGGGATTATTAAGTAGCCAAAATAGTGGTGGGTTAATTTGTCACAGTAAAAAGTAAGAAGTGAAGCAATTACAGATCACTGTAGAAGAACGAAATTACTTCAGAAAAATGGACAATGGCAAGTAGTTCATGCTGAAAGGTAAAATGATAGTGTAAAAAACTAAAAATATATAACATAATCCATTCACTGCAACGAAAACATATTAAAACATGCTGGAACTGGACTTCACAAAAGAATTGGAACTGGACTGCAAACATACGTTTAAAAACCAAAATAATCTCATAATGTGCTGTTTAAAGCGTAATTGTGTGACTATAATAAACATAAAATCTCCATATACAACATGCTAACAACATGAGTTGCAGACAGTTTTAGCAGGCCTGGATGGTTAACTTGGGTGTTTACACACAAGTAAAAAGCACACCTTTATAGGTTTTAAGTCATGCATGAGCATTTGTGTACTTGTGATATCACATACAGGCTTTCTCAACTGGGAAAAAAGCATGACAATCAGCGCAAAAATGCTGAAATTCATTTTCATCAAAAAACAGAAAGAGCTCATTTCTAACCTAACTTTTCTTTCAAATTTTCATTCTAAAATGATTTACCATTTTGAAGGCACACTCCTACTATGACACTTAAAGCAATTTCAGCACATTACTTATTTCAGACACAATCTTGTTTGACCTAAGGAGATAATTGCTTCATTTCTGGGAGAGGTATAAGGATTATGGAAGCCAGCACATCCCAAAAGACACTATGCATTTTTTTCTTCCTGACATTCAAGTGAGATACTGATATTACTTGACTACTAAGATGTACATAATTATGAAAACTATGCTATACACAGATACATGGCAGAACACTACATCATGCAGGCTGAATCTGGCAGAATAAAAGGATATTTTATAATTAAGTTTACACACAAAAACTGAAAGAAAAAGTACTTGAGATATAGAAATATGCTAGTACTTCTTAAAAGTAAATTGCAGCTTCTTTATACTGTAGTGTACCCTTCTTTTTTATATAACTTTTAAGAGCATTATTGAGGGTTCTCTTCTACCATACATTTGTAAATCAATTGTTTTGCTTCGATTAACCTATCAAATGCACAGGTACCAGCTCAGATGAATGCGTGCACTGCTATTTGAAAAAGTCCAATACATTAGACTTTACCATAAATATATTGTCAGTCTTTTCCAACAAATTCTAGACTATCCTCACAGTATACCTTCTTGCAAAATAACATCACTGTGTAATATTTTGATGAAACAAAAATATTAACTGTGTAATATAGCAGCACTGGGTGTGAAACAACCCTCACGAAATAAATGGTATAAACTCACTTTCTCTGAGTGGATCCAAGGTGTGCAATAACAGCTGTAGGGCTCCGTGTCTGTACATGGATGTGTTTCTAAAGTGGGATACGCTTACCCTTCTCTGACGAGTGGTCTGCAAAAAAGAAGAAATATAATGTCAGAATTCTCTACCGCCAATATACATGATCACATCATAAGCGTATAATAAAAGTACTATCCTCATGTGATACAGAACCAAGTTCATGATGGAGTGAAAACAATGTGTTCATTCCCTTTATAACCAGTTTATAGCATAAGGCTTACCTGAGTATAAACTATAGGGATTTGAGATTTACAACTTCTCAGACTTCAGGAAGTGGTAAAACCACCCATTTTATGCCTGGGCTAACAGGGTGTAAAATAATCCCTTCCCATAATAGCTTCTTTTAAATAACACACACTAAATAGCAACTGTTGGTAACACCTGGGGCTATTCACACATTTTGGCCCCCCAGTAGGCTGAGATCACATTTCATATCTTTGATCAAATGGGGAAATCTGCAAAATGGACCATACAGGGATTGTTACCTTTGGGCTAATTCTATCAGAGTAGAGAAACTGATTTCTTATAGAGTGGTATCAGGAAATGTACACACTATGAAGTTGGACAAAGTTCAAAAACTTTAACCCATGCATGGAATGAAATGAAATATTCCAACATTTAACCTTGCTACAGTAATAGCAGGAAATTGCTGTAGATACATGATTTTGTCCATATTTGTGTTGTTCTATTACACTTTACTTAATTTAACACAATTTCACTACGATCTTTACAGAGAAACTGTTTTTCGCCTTAGTATTCAATAAAGATCTCATTCCATAAGGTAACTAATAGGCATCAAAATGAAGTTGCAAAAAAGTTTCCAGAGTTGTGAATTTTTAGTCTAAAAAAATGTTATATGCAGTGCAAAAAAAAAAAAAAAATTAGACAGGAACAATCATCATTTAACAAGATGCATTCTTGTGATGAACACTGTAAATCCACAACAGAAGCTGCTATCACTACAATGTCTATGATTATAGATTCCTATACACACACAGACTTCCATGCAGGCATACAGAATTTTTCCTTTATAATTGTGTGGATGAAATAACATCCAAAGAGCATAATGTATGCTGTGACATTCTACAAACACAACATGAAATTGGTTTGGAGAGGTTTAAAACATTTTAAGGTAGGCTGGCTGAAATAATGTCAGTTTACAATCACCAGCTATACCTGCTCATGCACGCAGCCTTTATCACCTCTCATACTCCCAACTGGATATATTTCAAAAGACTCCTTGCATATCTAGATTTGACTTTAAAAATAATGCTCCGTCTAGCAAATGCTACTGTAATTTGAATTCACTCAGTTAAACCTAATTAGAATTCATTTAGTTAAGACGGTTATATGTTATCTTTATAAAAAGACGACTATTTGGGGCATTGACTTTTTATGAAAAAGGTAGATAAAGTGTAAGAAGATAAAAATGTTTGCACGGAAAACTCTGCAGTCTCCATCATATGAACAAGCCTCAAAGCTGGCAAAAGAAATTAACATCAGTCTGCATCATGAATGGAATATTCTTCATCTATGATGCTTTTAGTGAACTCTGGAATGAGATGGTTGTACGTGACTTCACACCTTTCCAGGTCTTGCGTGTGCTCAGGTACATCACACCATTGTTAGCTGACTGTGGGTGGGCGACGACGAGCAATCTTAGGTTTATCTTCACACAACAGATATTTTGGAAGGTTTTCTTTATATATTCATATGAAATTGATACATGTACATGCAGTAGAGGCAGGATTTTTTACAAGGTGTGTCTGCAAAAGGATATGCTGGGCAAATCTAAATGTGTGAGCTATGACACATAATGACAACTTCTTATACCAGAGAGATGAATGTTTGCTTTCCTTTTCATCAAAAGTGTCCAATAAACCATGCCAGAATTTTATAAAATGGGAACAAAAATATTTACTAAAAGAATTACTTTTTGGATAACAGAAGAACATAAATTCATACAAATCTATGTATGTACTAGCAATACCAACTGTTTTTAAAACCCATGGCAATTTCTCATATTACTGCAAAGAGAAACCTTTCCTGAATTTTAAAATTTTTTTTGAAGTGATGTGTACAAACATTGCCTATTTTTCCAGTTTACGACATCTTTTCACATGTATGCTGACCAAAACTCTTCTCTTTTTCATAAATGAATAAATTCCTGAAGTTTTTCCTACTGTTATCTATTTCTTGTATTCTGAGATTTTATTATTCTTTATTTAATGTACTGGCAATTAAAATTTTCAGATAGTTTAGTTAATTAATGTTCAGGATACAACAGCTGGATATGCATACAATTTTTACCATATTACTGATACAACTAAATGTGTGACTATAAACATTAGGCTGAATCTGACAATTTGGTCAACACAAGCTCACACATCCAAAAATGCAAGAGTAAGGAATGAAAACAAAACTGGAGCCCAATACTGCATCATTGTGGGTAGTTTTATGAGGGTGACACTATGCTCAACATAGAAAACAGGGCTGATAAAGTACAAAAATAAAGGGAAGTAATGGAAACAACATTTAACCTGTAACAGTTTCCTGCACAAGACAGATCAATTCATTAGAGAATTCTGCCTCTTGAAAGTGGACGTCATGACTTGGCCGATAGCATCACGACTTGGCTGATTTTTCAACAATAGAAAACTGCAACAACAATAGGCGGTCACTGGACCGTGTAATCTGCAACAATGTGGCTTTTTGTCAGTTGTTTAACAAGGAAGGACTTCAAGGACAGGATAAGTTTGTCCAAGTTTCAAGGGAGCGGATTCTCTAATGTGGATTTAACCTTTTCCAACACTAGCATGGCACAACATACAGACTGTGATGAGGCCAAATATAGAGCTGCAACTCATTAATGAAAGGTACAAAAATGTGAATAGCATTCAAGTATTTGGTTATAATGGAAAAATTATGTGAATTGCATTTCAAGGTGGGGTTGCTTCTCAAACTACCAATGAAGTCTAGACCAGAATCAGGAAACACTCCCCCCTCTCTCTATGCCTTCTGTTAATCAACTTTTATGATATCTTTTCTACAGCTTTATAATTGGTGTCACATTACTACATTAAATTATGGATGCAACAGAATGCAATGAGACAAAGTGTCTGCCGGCCATGGTCTTTGAGGTATGTTTGCTGTCACTTTGTTTAAGACATAATTTAAGAATATGTGCAACCTTGCATCCAGCAAAGTACAAGCTCAGGTAGTCTAGCTGTGTGCACAAAGAGAAAATGGAGTAAACTGTACGTAATGAAGTAAACTAATAAATTAATGTGTATGTAATGAATAGCCTGACAGCTAGTTCCAGCTTCCTCTCTTGTTGCTCATTTTTACTTTTGAACAGCTAGCATTCCTTAGAAAGTACCCTGCAAAAATTGTAAACTGGCCAAACAAGTTCCTCCTTAAACAAACTTCTACCTGTTCAAAAAATGCAGCCCTTTGCCATTACTTCTATCACTTGAAATGTAACAATGTCAAACAAATCATTTCTCATTGCATGCCTGTACTTGTGCTTAAGGCAAAGCTTCACAATTACCCTAAATTTTATTGCATTGCAAGAACAGATAGGATCAATCATTCACAACTGAAATATCTACACAAATTGGCAAAAAGAACTAGACGACTGTTACCACCTTTTAGAAGTCTTTACGGAATACTACTCAATAAAATACAAATTATTGCCACGTACTTGACAACCTTCACCTTTCATGATGTTTCATTAGAGAATTTTTTACTTTGAATACAGGTCAATCTTGCTTGTCCTTGGTCTCAAGATATGCGGACTATAAGCTCTTTATTTCTACAATTTACACATTTACATTACACTTAGATTCACACATTTTCTACAAATTAAATCTATGTGGATACTAAAATTGGACTCAAAGCAAGCCCCATTTGAAGAGGAAAATCAGTCAAGGTTTGGTGAAAATATTAATACTGCTTCAGTGAAAATGCCAGGTAGCAATGGAAAAATTCCAAAAAGCAAAGGTCAGCCAAATTCCTATGATTTCATGTCATCATAATATTGCCCATTTTCTGCTGCATTTGCCAAACTCAATGAGAGGGCTTTTGAAGTAAAAGATTTTCTCAAGAGCAATGCTGGATTGCATGTGTCTTCTTATTTGTTGTGCTAACTGATAAAGTGTAGTAATTAAAGAGACCATAGTTACCATTTATACATTTCAGCCTTAGTTGTTAAAGACTCACTCACTGCATGTTTTATCATCTTAAGATGAAACCTCAGGTATCACAGAAGATAAAGGACAGCCTTTTAGAGCAGTGCTCAACAACTGACCAATAATTTCTCTTTTGCCTCAGGGAGGCAGAAAAGAATTCTGCAAAATGCAGGAATATTGAAATAGATTTACAATTTCACAACCTGCATGCTGTAATGCAAGTTACTGTGAAGAACCGTGACATTTTTAAGTGAACCTAGAATTTCTGCACTATATGTCAGAAATGACCTCAAGTACCCCTCAGGATGTTTTCAAAATGAATCGCAATTATTCCACATGACAATGGATTAAACCAACTCACACTTGGAACAGTTCCACAGGATGGTCTGCACACTTAATCCATGTTTATACAACAACCTTTCATTCTACCTATTTCTTGTTAAGCTTGTTGTTTTAATCACAAAAACTTTTAAGTGTCAAAATACTCAACCACTTGGGGAGTTTGCAATAAGAAGATGAAATACATTTACTTACTGACCTGCAGTAAATTAAGGACTCTGTAAAAGCCAGTCCCCTAGAGAACACTTTGAAAAGTCACAGGGAGCTTACTCTAAATCTGGTTGACTAATTAAAGAATAACTGTCACGGTACATCAAGATCTGCTTCCGACAGAAAGGTGAAAAAGGTAAGATTCTAAATAACTGCAATTTTAGTTTCTGACTTACCAAAATTTTACACACAGTCTATACATGTCAGACTGGACTGAGAACAACATTTTGTTCAATTTCTCTGCCATTTTTGGAAACATTTAGCAATGTACTTAAAGTGCTTTGTATTTGTCAATTGTGCAAGATTCTCTTTCCTGATGAAATATTGCACACTGAGCTGTAAGCTCTAGAATAAATTTGTCCTTTCTAGATCACTTAATTCATATTCTGCTTTGTTCAATATTGTAATCAGAAACTGTTGAAGGTTCAAATAATAGTAAATCAAATCTGTAAATGAAATTCAAGGACATTTCTATGTTTTGCCATCACAGATGACAGCTTTCAGTGACCAATTTTACTATACTCTGTTTAAGGTTTTTTTTTTTTTCCCTCTTTTCTCACTTTCTCAACAGTCTATTTGCAACATACTGAGCATCACTGAAAATAATATAACATAAAATAAAAGTAATGGAATGGCCATGCTCATATCATAAAGATAAAATCCTTCTCCATCAAGACTTATCCTAAAATGCTGTAAACAGTATAATGGACATCTGAAGTTTAATTTTTCATTTGCATGCAGCATTTTTACACTATGATGACCCTTGTGGTAAGCATGTGTCAAAGTGTGAGTTTGTGTACTATTCACATATCTTGTTTCTTAGAACATGAATTTTGTGGACATCTTAAAAAATGACAAGATTCCATGCCAATTGCATGAGGTTTCATAAGTTTTTTTTTTTTATTCCATCATTTTACCAAATTGCTTTTTAAAATATATTGTCTCTACTGCCATGAAAATTTCTACATTTTCCATATAAAAAAATTCCCATGGTTATTATGCTGGAGTCTTGTACTTCTCTTTAAAATCAAACATAAATTCGTGAATAATTTCGTAAATATAATTTGTGTAAATTTTTATTACCACCATACTGTATGATTTAAAAATCTGTGCACATTTGCATACAATTTTGACATGTATTATTGTCATTTAATACATCATTTCATCATAAAATCACTTTCACATGAGCCATAATTAAGTTACATTCGATTAATACTACAAATTCAAACAATTGATATGCCTCAAATGGCAGTTCAGCATTCTTGAACACTGAATAATACAACTTATATGATGAATAATAGCATTTAACACTACAAATAATCAATAACACAGCTCTCAACAGATATTTAAAGGGGCACAGTTTTTTTTACAAATTACAACATGACACGGACTGTTTCAATAAACTTTTCAAATTCAATTTATAGTATGACACTGAGGTACAACAGTTCTGAACTACTGCATTCCATTTTTTTCATTTTGACTGCTTACATAATTTTTAGCACAAAATTGGAGGTACATTTTTAAGTTCTTAGGTAACCCATTTTCATCCCCAACCATACTTATAATTTATATTTAAAGATCATGGTAGCTTGAAAGTTAATAGGTATCCCTTTTGTTACAACAAAGCAATATCAGTCACATCAGCTACCTATAAAGCCTGTAACTGTATGTAACATTTAAAGTACTCCTACCCCTATTAAGAGTCAACACTAACTTTCTTGCACATTTTATGTGACTAAGTTAAGTCCTTAAGTGGAATTAAACTCAGCATTCATTAAGAGTCAATGCTAAATCTTGCATATTTTATGTGGCTAGGCTAGTCCTTAAGTGGAATTGAACTCGGCATTCATTAAGAGTCAATGCTAAATCTTGCGCATTTTATGTGACTATAGCTAGTCCTTAAGTGGGATTGACCTCGGCATTCATAGGACAAACACTGACTTATTTCTCTACTTCTACTGAAATTGCTCAAATACATAAATGACAATGTACCCTGAACAAAAAAGGTGTGCATGCATTATGAACTCTAACTGTGCTGACAGTATGATGGTGAAACCTAATGTTTTTGTAAAACAAGAAAAAATAATGTGAAACTGGTTGTACCTGCAAATCTTTTGGTGGACTTGATCTTATTTGTGAGCATAAATCTTTACCAAACAATTTTCCTACTGAGAGATACACAGACAACAAGTTCAGAGTTCCCAGCTTAAGCCTACAGTAAGATCAGAACGAACCTAATAAGGCCAGCGGGCGCTGCTCGCAATTTGTGGGCAGAGCTGTATGCATACGGCTCAGGGCAGGCTTTGCGCATAAAATTTGAGGCTTCATGGCTTTGTGGTGTGCATGCTTGTACTATACGACAGTTCACGCCATTTGCCAGGGAGCTTGTGGTAAGTGTGCTACATCGAAGATTGACGTGCTGATTGCGACAGCATTTAAAGACACCCATTGTTGATTGGATCGATGCATGAGATTTGAACGTGGCCTTATTAGGTCTTGTCACTATACCACCATCACAGTATAAAGGATGATATGAAGAAAAGGGCCAGCCAGTCTAGCTATGTACCAATTTTGTCCAAGACATATTTTCAAATATTTTAATGCTGTAATGGGCTATTAAATGAATTGTGCTTCTTTTTGAGATGAAAACTTGCTCTCAAAGTATAAAGTATAGTTACAACTAGGACTATCAGAACTAATTACACACTTGTAGCCCTTATAATAATTGTAATGTTCTTCTGGAAATGTAAAGGTCACTTTCTTCTTTCTGGACATACAATTTTCAAAACTAAGATATTTGATCTTTTCAGTTTCAATTTTGAATCAAAAAGAACTCAGTCTCCTCCCAAAGGTCTGTAGTCCTTCATGAAGATTAAATTGCCAACGGCCATACCATGCAGCAACACACAAAGCTGTGACAGAGGCTACAGCATGGTATGTCACATTCACTGGCCTGGACATTTCAATCAAAGTGTAACTGCCAAAAATGTAGATTTCAAATGCCATTACCAAATATAATTTAAAGGGGCTTATTGAGTTGGTTCTCAAAATTCATGATTTTTTTTTCACACCTGTTGAGTTTTACTAACATCTTGATGGTAAATGGCCAAACTAAGAGATTTTGCACATCTGACACACAACTGAATTGGTAATGATGAGGTTATTGATGATTAAAATCATTTAGTAAAAATTTGTGACCAGACACTTTTTACCATAAGGTATATTAACCATATGCAATCCTTGTCCACAAAAACTAAAATTTCTTACATCTTTGGTAACTATAGGAAGTGATACATGAGTAATGAAGCTAATTTAAACATTGTCATGCAACAATTTACTTTAAACTTTTCACAAAATAATCGATATTAACTCAATGAGCCTCTTTAATCTGATGCATACTGTAAGCAACTGTAAGTTTTCCCTCAGTAAGTGTCATTTTTACTTGTATTTAGACACTAGTACTTTCTCCCATCACAATGTGCAGACACCTTTTGACAAACATTTTTTTTCCCTTTTGCTTTGTTCAGAATACGCTAGCAAATCTTTGCAACTTGTACAGAATTAGTAACCCATCTTTGAAGTTAATTTCCCTTTTAAAATCAGGACATTATCATGACGTCAGTAAACAAGTGTATTTTTTCCACCAACCACAATTTTTGCGATCTATAATACCCAAAGGACAGACAATTAAATGGCCTCCTTCTTTAATGCTAGCAAATTATAGCACTATATGAAATATGCAAAGCCCTTGTGGTGCAATCACGTGTTTCTTTTCCCAAGTACAAGGCCAATCTGTACAAGTAATCTTCCACCTAATGAGGTATTCCGCTAAAATAAATCAAATTACAAAAGGTTAAGTTTTCCAGGAAGCTGCATTTTCATCGACAAATTTACCAAAGATGATCCTTGGCCTTCAACCAGCAATTAATCATACTAAAATTTGGGCACAACTATATAAGACTGAAGGCTAAGTGGACAGAGAACATCTCGTTATTTAGAGAAGTGTCCAAGTCTTACTTATAAATCTTACAATTTTACACATTGACTAAAAATTCTCAGAAGTTGACAAAGCTTTAAGACATAATCCATACACATGATACAAAGTTTATCTTTGGGATAAGTCACGTAGGCAGCACTAGGAACCTGGAAGTCAGCTCTCTCAATGTTGCAAAAAAATATTTGACACTCAAGGTCTACATAAAGTGAATTTTGTTGCTAAATTTTTCATATTGCCCATCATAAAACTGAAGGTAAGTTTTACATAAACTAACTTCATGCCAGATTGATAGAATTTCATTTTTTGATGTTACATTCACCTCTTCATTTTTATTTTTTTGAAATAAACATTTCATTTTTGGTACTACACATTTTTTTTTTTGTTTGGTGAAGCTTGAAAGCCTACTGTAGAGCAATCTTTTAAATAGTGAATCAGCGAGCAGACATAAACAGCCATAAATTCTGAGAATGTTTGTCTGGCAAAATGTCATATGGAATGATGAACAGGAAAAATGTGTGACACTATGCCGGCAAGGAAGGAAGCAATAGGCAGCATAGGTAGTACGTACTATATATGATGGGGGAATGGTGAAAAATACAATATTACTGTTTGCGAACACAAACAAAAGATATTGTAAAAAAAAGCACTCTAAGGATTTAAACTAATGAAGATTAATTCATGAGCTACAGAATACTGTATAGA
Organism: Holothuria glaberrima; assembly: GCA_009936505.3. Lineage (NCBI taxonomy): Eukaryota > Metazoa > Echinodermata > Holothuroidea > Aspidochirotida > Holothuriidae > Holothuria > Holothuria glaberrima. Next base: position 12,401 of record WURT03388157.1, on the reverse strand, counting down.
AATACGATTTCCTAGGCTGTTCATATTTTTTCCTCAACGCTTATACGGAAGCAATTCTAATTTATGAGGTGTATGCATGATACCAGAGAGAATAGGGAATGCCATCAGTGCACAACACTGTTGGCAAGCAGAGAACAAATGGCACCTTCAGAGCAAGCTTCAGGTTGGATGGACAAAATTAGTTGAAAAAAGGAGCCATATCCCTGCACTACTTTTTTAAAGATCAAATGGCTTCCATTGAAGCAAGTGATTTGATGGAGCTGGTTCTGAATTTACTCAAAAATATATTAGCTCATTCCTCCACTCAGGTTAACGTGTCCAGATTTAAAGTTAAAACCTGCAAAGGCAAAATTTGGGGATACTGCCTCCAACCATGATGCACACTTGTATATTTGTGGAAATATGGTAGCTGGCTACTGTGCTGCTAATTGATGCTAAATAAGTTCAATCACAGACAATATATTGTAGTGGCAATATTTCTTCAATGTAAAACCTGAGTATTATGAAACACAAATGATCTTTGAAATATTGTGAACAGATACTTATTACTGAGACAATGAGATTTGATTCTTTAAAATAAAGTTGGGCAAACTGATCATACCATTCGACCCCTCTTTAGTTTCCCTTTTTCCATTCAATTACATTATAACTATGTTCTAACTTTCCTTTGTATTCATACGGGTCCCTATTTATGTACTGTCTGGCATGCTCGTGGCAACTCAGAAAAGAACAGCAAAGTCTGAAGATGAATCTATCATGCTGGAAGTACTGCAGTCAATATGTCACATTAGGAGTAAAGAAAAAAAACTTCTAGAGGCTCTTGGCATATCCCAGCTATTAACTTCAAAATCTAAAATTATACTTCATGGTTTTAGTGGAAAGTGTTGACTTGATTGCCAAATTTTGTGCATTGCATTAACCACCCCCATGTTACACAGTGCACTATCCACAGCAGTTAAAGTACAGTACTTAAAAATTCTCTAGGAACCAGTCTTGTTAATATGAAATGTAGATTTCTTGCTACAGGATGTAACTGCTGGTAAATGAGAAATTTTAATCAGTAAAAGGCTACATCACTCAGCCCATATATGCATTAGGTTGACTGGACTACCCAACTCCATATACTTCAGTCATGACACCTGGCCAGGAGTGAGCAGCGACTCCACTTTCCTTGGAATTTGGAGTCCCTGGTTATTTTGAATGATGTCAAAGTATGCATAAAATCATATTTTGGAGTTAATATTTTTGTTATTCTATAGGTTTTAAGGAAGATTTTTCAATCAACTGGATCTGAGTTCTGATTTTATTTGTATTCATTTCTGAGTTTTCTCCTAAGCCAGTGCAGTTCTTTGACATTGTAAGTTGGGCATGTCAGCCATTGACAAGCCTGCAGCAAAAGCCTACTGGTGTATACTTACTGTAAAGCTAGTAGTCAACATTTTATAGCTACTGAGTTGTATGTTTCTGTATTACTTATGACCTCATTGTAGGAGTCAGAACTCCTCCTTCTCCTTCAAAGTTGGGACTAAAGGGGGGGGGGGAAGGGATCACACTGGGTGCTACACTGCACTGCACTTGGAAAAAAGTTAAAGACAAGAAATGTATGGTGGCCATACTGGCACAGAACTGCATAGCAAAGGCACACATCGCCCCATTTGTATCCACTGTTTAATTTTTTCCAAGCATGGCACACCGTGGCACAGGGCAGTGTCAGGTATGACCCCTCCCCTTTATAGTAATAACCCCTAGCTATTACCCTAACTGAATCCAAAAATTGTGGAGTCCTCCAAGTCTAATATGCAGGTGAGGGCAGTGTAAAAGGTAATCTGCAAGTAACTCAGATGAAGAAAGTAGCTATAATATGTAAAAAATTTTGCAAATAAAGCTTTTACAAAAAGGGTGACTCCTTGGAAGTCATTTAAACATGTCACATATTTTCATACAAGAACACTGACTGACACATATGGGAACAGCGGTTTGATGACAGATAACGATTAGGAACTGCCTCTTGACACATGCACACAATCAGTGAATAGAAAGTATACAATAGCAGTTACCAGCCCTAAACTGTAGACTGGACTCTTATCCTAATAACTTAAGCAAAATCAGTGATTATTGGTATGAATTTATTTTGTAATTATTAAAGGATGTAGCTATAGCTAGGCATATGAAGCATATAGTTGTGACATACTACAATAGAAAGTCCAGTCTGACTCGATGGGGCTCGGCTGTTTATTGTACGATTAAATCATGCTTTTTGCAGGAAGGACATGAATTGGAAGGCAAATTTTATCACAATACTCCATATGGAAAGAAATGGAATATAATAAAGAAGTTTCCCTACATTCAAAAGTGAAATTCTGCTAAAATACCAATGTCACACATGCCTGTATTGAAGTGCATTACATCGTTTTGCTATCAATGATCACTATAGCTTATAATTTTCTTTTTTTTTTCACTATCCATTTAACATTTCTTTAATACATAATGTACAATATATAAATCCATATGAAGAGATTTTAATTTACATGAAAGTTAAAAAAAAAAAAATAATACAAAGGTGAAAGTAAAAGTTGAGTAGGTGAAGGGTACTAACTATTTATGGGCAACAGTTTAATTTTAACCTACAAAAGTCTGGCAGGAATTGTAGCATAGTTAAATCAAAAGCCTAATCTAAACTAACTACACTTCCTGACACAGGAACTAAACAAGCAATGAATGAAATAGTTGCTTGCAGATCCCCATCTACTTGACAACCACCGCTAATTAAGTGACTCTCATGCCTTGAGAGACACTGAATGCCGTGTTTGACTCAGAGGCCTGAGGCCATGTTTTCCCACAGTTTTTAGTCAAAAGGATAGTTTAATTAAAAAAGTAAATTTCACTTGAGAAGAAGGAAACCAATTTTGGTAGAATGGTACTTGATGACTGAAGGTGAATAGAAAAGTCAAAGGAGACTTGCACTGATGCAAACCACGGAGGTAAACTACCGTATCCAGTAACAGTGTTCCACTGGGTACATTAAGTTCCAGGAGAGACATAACTTAGTTTTAAATTAAACTTGCTGGGGCACTGAGATGCTAAATTGTTGTATATCCATGTCAACCTAATACTGCTAGCACATATAGCTAACAAGAAAACATTGCATTGGGTGTACTCCGAGCATATAGGCTACATGGTTCATGAAGATCGCTGTATGCTATCCCTAACTCAGAAGTGTGTTTGGCACAAATAATCTTAACTGCTTTACAGCACAATCTCACCAGTAAATGACACATCACAACAGTTGATTCTATACAAGAATGAAATGTATATATTGTTTTCAGCCCATCATAATTTTGTAAAATTGTCCATTTACATCTCAGTTTGAATTTTTTTGTAGTACAACAGCAAGTCATTAGCATGTTAACATGTATATTATGTAGCATATTTAGCAGGTCTGTAGTTAGACAAGATGTTGACTGGGGTAAACAGGGGGAAATTGGATATTTTTCTGGGGGACAATTAAGGTCTATATTAAGGCAGTTTAAACTTTTGTTGTGATAAATTTTTTAAAAAGAAAATCTTTGCATGTAGGCGTTGTGTTCCTATGTTCCAAGATCTCCCCTCCATCACACTTGACTAAATTGAACGACGTAAAAATTGTTTCATCTGTATAGGTAGGTTAAACATCCTACATATAGGTGTCTATTTACAGTGTTTGCTGTTTTCTTCCTTTTGTCCACACATCACTTCAACAAATATTATTCTGACCTTTTTCACCAAGACCATCTCTTTTACTCTTTATAAATTATAAAGCATCCTTTGACCAATACTGCTTGCATATTTCCACAAGGCCTAGTTTTTAATCCTTGTCCAATCAAACGTTAAGTAAACCAATCAGAACTGAGTTGATCTAGCTTGCAGCGGACAAATGCTTCCTTCTCCGAAACTTTTAATCAATATGTTCCTTCTGTTCTTCATCTGTGCTATTAGAGTCAAGGCATGATACAGACAGTTGACAGAGAAAATGGCATGTTAGGCCAAAAGGGGTAGCAGTGATATCAATGTACATGCATGCCAACCCATCACTCACATAAACATCGATCTAACTGCAGTTCTTTCCATTTCAGAGTAGAGATATATTATATATATATATATGTATATATGTATATATATATATATATATGTATATATATATATATATATTTGCCTTTTTCCAATTCAATGTGTTACTAAAATGATAGGATTAGCACATGTTATATAATGATATGAGTATCCATGCAATCATACTCAAAGGCAGATGTAATTCCTAGCTGGAAATACGTAAACCTTTTCTACTCAATCAATAATTTCTGCAGAAATATAAAAAATTCATGGATCTTTCCAAGGTACCTCCATAGCCCAAGGGGAGCTTATCATTGCTAACTTATTCTGTCTGCCATATGCTTCAACCAGAGATGTTGAGGTGTACTCTGCCACACTAGTCTTATAATATTACACTACAAACCACAACAAGTTTCAGGCTCTGTTACCATACATTATATGCTGCGGTATAATTCTGCAAAAAGAATTGAATAGTGGCATGAATAAATATTACGAATCATCACTCTCTTTAAAGTGAGTGGCTGCATTATACACAGACAAGTGAGTGAACCAGGCAGACAAATAAATAACAGAGTCCAAGTATGGAAGGGGAATGTGTAATCACAATGAGGCAGGAAAATTTGGCAATTAATCAACTCAGATGGAAAGTACTTTTTCCTGGTACACAGAGAAACTAAGCTAATGAAAGTGCAACACGTGCCTTTGATTCACAAATTTACCATATCATAAAGCTAAACATATGATATACCCATTCTTTTGTCACTCTCATAAATCAAGTATAAAACCGTCGCGTCCTTTCCACAATGTTGGGCAGGTGGCCACACTTCAAAAGTTAACTGCATGTTTGGATGACTCAAAAACAGTTTGACAAATACAAATAATTTGAAGGTTGAAATTTATGGCAGATAAGATCAAAGACATAGTTTATATCCATTTGTGTTGTATTTTACATTTCATACACTGTAAAAGTCTGACATTCCTGTTTTCATATTTGGCATCATACTGTATAGAGGGATTTCAAGTGACATCACTTGACTGGGATTAAACTGATGGGCAAAACACACACAGCAAGCATATTTGCACTTTACAATGCCGTACGTGCATGGCATAACCAGATATCACTGGGACACAATGGACACTTGCCATGCAAAACCAAAGAGACACCTGATCATGTGACACCGGTGAAACACCTCTATATATAAAGGCCTTTCATTGGAAAGCACATGGGAGATAAATACAGGAATGAAAGTGGCCCAAAATGATTTTGAGGGAAACTATGTCACAGCCAGGGTGCAAGGCCTGCTTAAGGGGCCTACCCGGCAGGGTCTAAAGGCAGCCCTCCTAGAGTTCATGGGTTTGTAGCATATATCATACACCGGCCTGCAGATGGGCCGGGTCTCAGAAGACTTAACCCTTTTTTGCACACAATAATTACGTTTGGAGTACCTACATACTGCTGAAAAGCTGCTTTCAACTGGCCACGTGTGTGTCTCAGACTAGGTACTGTATTGATACACTGCTCCGCTTTAGAGTATGCTACTACTGTAATGTGTGTGATCAGTTTGTTGCAAATGATTCACTGGTACCTAGCTTGTATAGCCACGTTTAATTGTTGTATGTAGTCCAACAGAAAATGTCCCTCACTATCCTTTTCTTCAAACCACTGCCACTTGAGTTTATTCTTCATCCGATTATCAATGTCTAGCTATCACATCCAAATTTCTTTGAACTTCTATATTTTCTTTAGAAATATAAAATGTCTTCTGTTGCCAACGACCACTAAATTCCTTCAATATACACTGCATTACGTTACAGTTTAGTTGCCAGTGTGCATACATTTAGGCTAATGGCCTCTAAATATACTTAGCCAACTTTTGTATGCTACTGTATGCTCTTTTAATTCACAAGGCTTGGCATATCGACGAATATTCACAGTGTGATATGTTACCGTTACGTTCAGTATATACCACATGCACTGAAAAGGATCTGCATACATGGATAATACACCAGTAGCAGTGTAAAAATAATGTGAACCCATGGGCTTCACATGAATTAAACTTCAATAGTGACCTGCATGCATGCCACAGTATGATGAATATACATTTGCATGTGGTTGTATAATGCTATGCTTTGGTGTGCACACATCATATAGGATATTACAAGGTCTAAAACATGATGTTACTGTATATAGTGCACCCTCTTGAGAAAATATGAGGGACTGGTCATGTACGTCTTAGACCAAGAATATACAAGAACACTCTACATGTACTGAACATCATCTTGAGGGCATAGACCAGTGCATCTCCCGTGTGTATGGCTACAATTGCATGTTATGTCCTACTCTTTTGGTAACTGTTCCCAGTATATGGCTCTGAATTTGTCTGTGGCAAGTAGTAAGCTTTGCAGGTAGCACAGAATAGCAAGGGGCCATTGCAACAGGGGGCTACATATACATGACTCTGGATAAGATTATGTTACAGAGAATTTCTGTTATCTCAAAGACTCCCTGGTTTTGGAATCTACGAACCCCATAACTTACCTTCTATTTACCTATGTAAGAAGGGAGAGGAAGGGCGCCCTCGCTCTGAGGGAGCTGGTATATCTACTGTGCTATCACTTATTTGCCAGGTACTAACTACGGGTAGGTGAGGGTTACAAATAGAAGGCAAGGAGGGGAGATGTAGATCTAGAATTTCCAGAAATACCAGTTGTTAGAAGAAAGCTGCTTTCCAGTGGTCAAGTTATGGTGCACTGCCTGAGATTTTTTCAGGTATAGCAACATTTTCTCTGATGGCCAAGTTAATTGCCAGAGTTTTTATAGGAAAAGGGGAAATTCCAGAAATCTGACAATTGCCACAAGTCTTACATCCCTGTACATGCTATCACTGGGCATATATTCCCTACTTACAGCAAAAATCTGACTTCACATTTCTAGGAGATTAACCCAGAGGCATTGATCCATGTCTGGTCAATGAAACAGAAGTGTCATGTTCCACCATGTTAGCCTCAATATGATCAAAGCATAGTAGGGCCAAAAGGTATGAATAGCCACGAGGATTACTCGCAGTTGCTCTCAGAGTGTGTTCTATGTAACAATTAAAACTGTTACATTCGGCCAGCCCAAGTGATAAATTATTGCCATGGGAAATTACTTGAGTGATCAATTATGGCCTTGGGCAATTACTGAAGTTTGAAAAGTTGTAATTCTCAAAACCTTATACATTACTCAGACTGTATGCTGTAAAACGTTAAGGCCAATGAACACACTATGCCTAGTGTGACAATGAAGGCTTTCCTTAGTGTCAATTAAGGAATGATCCCCAAGCTTCCAGTAAAAATCACAAGTCTGCACCTCAAAGTTGTTCCAAATGGGTGTACAAATATTGCAGAGATGAATTTTTTTGAGGGAAATTTCAACATTATGGATAACTGTTGCCATGTGAAATGAAGTAAAACATTCACTACAATGGCTTTTTTCACATTATTTCTTGGAGGATAGCTTATTAACTGGAATTATTACTCCAAAAATACAGAAGCATAGATCAAGCCTGTCATAAACATGGATGACATATTGTTACATTTTATATCATATATTACAAAACAATTATTTATGCCATGCTGTAAATCAAATTATGACACAAGCTATGTATTTATTTACATAATGTTGCAAAAAAACTTCTATAACACAGACTTTGACATTGTGTGGTAAATCAAATTTTTATACGATGTAATTATTACGGTCGTATTATAAAATGGAATTAACATCATATTTATAATTTTTTTCCATATTTTAATAACATATTGTAAATTAAAATATGGCATTGCTCGATATCTGAGGTCAAGTTGTGAACAGAACTATAGCAAAGTGACACAACATTTAAGGTTGTGTCGTAGACAAAAATAACACACAATGCCAATATAGAGTCACATGATAATTACTCCATATTACAATTATCTTTAGCCACTTTTGTATTCAAAAACTTACCAACCACACATAACTTTCATCTATGATGGCTAATGCTGAGAAACAGGCAGAACCACTTTTTTCTTTCTTTTTCTGTATCCCACCAATAAGTGTGCAAGTGGGGGTAAAAATTTTACCCCACTTTGTTATTATACTCTTCCATTCTAACAGCACTAGTTACACAGGATCCTGGCAGTAACACCTTATACTGTACTGCCAGTACGTACTGAATTAACCTGTAGCTTTTACTGTTGTAGCATGAAGTAGGCTGGGGCTCAAAAACAGTAAGATATTACTTGCAACTGTTATACACTTCAGTCTGTTGCCTAGCTAGTACTTATCATAGCCTAGTGTCTACCCATTGGAATAACTTACTTGGAATGAGTCCTATTTTTCCTTTGTTATTTTCTGCTGCATTTTTCTGCCATTGAAATAATTTGAAGGTAAAATGATTACATTACTACACCTTGTTGTTATATGTGTCTTTTACACAGTATTATTTGACTTCTTTAAAAATTTCCATAGTAACATATATGCTTTTGTGTTAAATATCCTAGGGCCAATGATGGATGATCTAATACACTAAGCTCAGGTACTACTGCGAGGCTTCCTACCTTAGCCTTAAGTGTATTTCCATCCTATAACATTTTTTACATTCAGGCATTATCAGCACCATCATAAAATTGTTAAAAACTTCATCACACAATGGTACGATAATGCTCATGGACAGATTTATGATTTATGACCTTGTAGACTGCTTTCTCAATAAATTAGAATGTCCAACATGTGTAAACGTGTTCAAACTGTTAGCTGCATGTTTAACCTTTGGAACGATTTCACAGGTAGTTTAAACCTAAGAGGTTACTTCCATAACTAGTACAACACTGTATAAACTAACATGGGTAGTTGTTTGATTATAAATAAGTAATTCAAACAGGAAATTAGTAAGCAACTGGTCGTACAATTGTATCAGGAATAAAAGTTGATGTAGAGAATTTGATAACTCAAGTGAAATTATCCACAGCAAATGCTACAGTAGTGAAATGGGTTTATCGGTTACTCTTTGAAGACGTGTAAACAAAAATTTCCAACAATTTGAAACAAATATAACAAAAGTAAAATTTCAAAATCCATCATATGTTCTAGGACAGGACAAGGAGACAGGTTCAACTGGCAGTGGAGGAGAGGAGGCAGATATGTTCTAGGACAGGGCAAGGAGACAGGTTCAACTGGCAGTGGAGGAGAGGAGGCAGAAGAGCCACTAAATACAAGTTGACTTCTTAAAGTTAATATTTGAAAGGGTATAAGAGGGAAACAAGTTTTCAATATATGCACCTCCTATAGCACAAAAAATCTAAAAACAATCAATATGCGATTGAAACAACTTAATGAATATTCAACATCTCATGAAATGTTGCTACTATTCAATGGAGAAGCCTTGTTTTTATTCTGTATTTTCTTTTCCCATTTTCATTTCATCACACAGATGACAAATTATTAATCATGGTAAATTAAAATTATGGAATTACCATGATATTTTTGGTTAATTTTGTTTCAGTAATTTGCCACACTGTAAAGCAATGCCAACAACTCCACTAAATGAAGAAGCAAGTGGAAACAAAAAGCACAATATTATCAAGATTGGATTTAAATAAAAGTGAACGTTTTTTATTTGTGAGAATACACCATTAACCACAATATTTAAAAAGCTTGTGCCACAGTTAGGGAAGAAGAAAACTGTATTTTACACGTATATGAGTTGGGGTCAATGTAAAGGCAAAGGTGACAGTGAACAGTGTTCCGGTTAGAGCTCGGGATTGCAGGATAAACGCAAGTCGGTTGAGTCCTCCCGCACAACTGTTTCCCCTCTGCGGGAATTTCCTGCAAACAAATCCTACTATCTGCGCAAATTTTGGATGCCTGCAGATTGGCAAAACTACACAATAAAAGGTAAGTTCCTAAACTGTAACCAGCCATCTGGCCTCCGTAACCAAACTATTGATTTAAAGCTGCACAGTACGCACATAGTACATACATATAGTGGCAGTCATAGTAATGCCATGAACTGTGAATCAATATGATTTGCTGCTGTGTTACCGCATCCAACTGCCGTGGGCACACTGACCACGGAAATACTGCTGCACACAGTGCACTGACAGTACCTACAATGAACGTTTCTTTGACAATGCAGGTAACATGCACATGCATACGGCTGTACTATCTGCGGAAGGCTAGCAATACTAGGCGCAAACTTACTGCATGCAGCATTTCAAGTGCTTTTTGAGTGTATGTCACACTTGTTAATGTAGGATATATATATATATATACTTTTATGTGCATGTAAAAACTCCCCCTTTTTTCAGGGATCCCCCGTAAAAATTTGAAGATCCCCCAAAATTTTTTGAAAGTGGGGGAATTTCCCCCCCTATATTTTGATCCTCGCACTAACACTGAGCCTTTGCGATGAGTGCAAGCTGGAATTCAAAAAATTATTTATGTGAGCCGTACCAATAGTAAAGACAATTGAATTGATGAATTCATTTTTAAAGAACACACTATACTGATAACTGTACATGGTAGATGAGTTTCATGCAATCACTTTGACTCATGATACTTATGCATCAATGTTCTTTTACCTGGCCAAAGTTTTTTTTCACCCCAAAAAGTGAAATCTGGTGGGGTTAAAAAAAATGTTTTTAAACTTAACCCCTACTTGTGAAGTTTTACCTGGCTGCCTGGTTTACATCACATCAGCCATTTCATAAGAATAAAATATGCCAGAAATCCTTAATGGGTATCATTTATTTGAAAGTTTAGGGAGATAGCTTTTTTTCTTTTTTTACCCTACCTGACTATAAATAAAATACTTCATTTTACTGTCAGTTACTTTTAGAAATGCCACAGTTTCCTAATTCTTCTTGCCTGAGTCCCCAATGAGGGTGCATGCCCGTGGATCACTACTGGCTTATGTAAACCTTACTTGAAAGTATTAACACAGTTTCATTCACTTGTTTCCTTTATTTCACTTTTCAAAATTCACATAAAATTGCTTAATACCATAAGTTGATTACGATTAAGTATGGAGGGTTCTACTAAAAGCAAAGTTTGCACAAGGTAGATACACCAGAAAGTAGGGGGATAGCTCTCTGTTCCAACGTCTCTATGTTACGAAAAGTCCGCACTAAGGCTAGTGTTTGAGAAAAGGTTCGGTTAGAACAAGCCCCCATCCTACGACTGTCCTTCATGCACACATTCGGAATATAGTGTCATGTAGTATGTAAAGGTAGTACAGTGTAGATTGATACTGACTACCATTTTGTTGTTTATCACTAAGATTGCCTACTGATGGTGCAATACCTCGTTTGCATGAAAGTTAATAGACATAATGCACACGACATCTAGTCTGTCTGGTTTCCCCTCTCATCAGTGATTGGTCATTTATTCATGGCACAGTACTTCCAGCCAATCAGCAGCCTATCCCATAGTAATACACTTCCTCCCTATTGTCCTAGATCCCCAGGTCCCTTCCTGTTTCCTGTCACGTATTCCCATGTCACGTTGAAAGTTCCACGTGGAAGCGATATCCCATAATATTCCTTTTAAGGTGTGGCCAATTTCACTTTCTGTGGACTCCTTGTTCGTCATACAATATTGTCGTATTAATCGATATTCATTTTAAGGCTATGTCACAACCTTTGACCAATCGGGGGATTGCAATAGGATTCCCTATACAGCCACGAGAACCCGGAAGCCCAAGCCTTTCATGCTTGTCAGTGGTGCTGCAGACCTCTCAGGAGAAACACGATGTCATCTTGTAAATAATGTTATAATTCAACTTTTGGCCGGCCTTTAAATTCACTTTTAATTTCTGCATAATTTTGAGGAAGAGATGGAATCAATACTAATCGAGTGAATCAAGATTAAACTGTCTTCATATTTCTGTGTGTTTGGACTGAGCTCACCCCCAAGCCTTCGCAGGAGCGATTGGCCCAACAATACGTAAGATGTTGGAGTGCAGGGCTAATTGTATACGTAACAATAGAGATGTCAGAACAAGACAATGGAATGTAGAGGTGTAACCAAAAATAATGAACACATAGAAAACAGAGAAACTGAACAGAGAGAGAGCGGGGGGGGGGTTGGGGTTGGGGGTAAGAAGAAGGAAGGGGAAAAAAAGAACTACATTTTCTTAAAATGGTAAACAATAAACATGAAAATAGGCAAGAATGAACATGAACATAGCCTTTATCTAAAGTTAGACAAATATTATTATTATTATTATTATTATTATTATTATTATTATTATTATTAAGACACTTATAAGTGCGCTTTATCTTAAAAAGCTCAAAGC
>WURT03388046.1:0-23371 GCA_009936505.3 Holothuria glaberrima | reverse complement strand
TAATGCTTACAGTGGCGTTCTGACGGGTTGCCATGCAGTATGCTGTGTGATCGCCGGCCTGGGGAGGGGTCTAAGGGAAGGGTCCCCTCTTTTTCCTCTTTTTGAAAAATTGGGTGTGCTTACATGCAATCTGGTGCCACATATGCTACCTTTCAAGTAAAACTTTCTGCTAAAGTTTTTTACCAATTTTAGGTACTAAAAAACGCGGTATCAGTGAGGGGGCCCGTGGCTCAATGGCCCCTAAATACGAGACATAATGGTCATGAGATGGAATAGAAACCGTGACGCGCGAAGCGCTCCGAAATTTTGCGTTACATAAGATTTCCATGACCTGAATCTGCATCGAGACACATTTAATTGCCGAAATAACATACATGGCACTCAAAAAGCCAATCTTTTACCTATAGTAATTCGTAAACAGCTTTGGACTTTTGCTGCTGTGCTTCTCTGGGAGTTCTATCGGAAGATATCGATAATGAGAACAACATTGTGGTAGGTTTTTAAACGCGCGAAGCGCGCGAAAATTTTGGTAGTTTGCGAGAGATTTGCGAAAATTCTGATAGTTTGAGAAACATTTCTGATAGGAAATTATTCTGTTATTACCATAGAGCCATCACTCGGTCGAAACACACCTAGTCACCCTACCCCTACAGAAATCTATAGCTTAAACGCCTTTGGGGATCATTTTAAAATTTTCAGAATTTTTCGATGGGGGCACGCGCCCCCATCCCCCCCCCCCCGTGCCGGCGCCACTGGCCGAAAAACATATTGAGCTTCCGGGATTTTACTATGGGTCATGCATGGTGCATCTATGACGCATATCTAGTATTGTTAGTGATGTCATGGTTTCATGTCACAAAAGATACGCTTTGATCAAAATTTCAACTGGATCTTTCCTAAAGCAATCACCCCTTTGCCTGCCAGCAGTTAGCTATCCACTGTGATAACTACAATTTTCATGTCGGATACGCGGGAAACTCGCCGAAAAAGTAGTTTAATGTTTTACTTCATTTTACAAGGTAAAAGTTATCTATTACATAAAATTTCTTTCATAAAATTTCATGGTCTCGTTTATATCTTTTATTTTTAATTATATTTTCTTACTTTTCTAAGCCTCTGGAAAAGGTGGAAAGCGGCACAATCGCGCCGCCAAGTTTGATAATGGAAAAAGTGACACAGTTACAGAAGAAGATGTCGTCATCCAACCAACCCCCAGGTAATCCAGAAAGTTGGTGTGTGCTTATGCAAATGTACGATACTTTGTATCAAATGTGTCACCTATAAAGAGCCGTCCTGGGGGAGGGGTCTAAAGGAATTGTGCCCTTTGGAATAGTTTTCGTTTAAGGTAGCATAGAAGAATATTTTTTGCAAAATTCTTCTTTTAAATGATTTGTTATTATTTTTGTTGGGTGTATAAGGGAAGGGTGTATAGTGCCCGAAATAAGTGGAGGGGTTGAAACTCCTTCTCTTGAGATATTTTTATCATATGTGGTGGCCTGTAAGTGCAAAATGGTACTATCAATAGTACGTATAACATTACCATTTTTAGTCCCCAATACTGTCACTGTGAGACCGGCATAGAGACTTCTGAAAGCTTTGAGCACTTACTAAATGGGGTCGTTTGTACGATGTTTTCAACTCAATCCAAATGACACTACAGGCAGGACCGTAGCGAGCGGGGGTGTTGGGGTGTCACCCCCCCCCCAATATTTGGTCGCCGTCGGAAAATTTTCGGTCTGTCGGCAAAAAGGGGAGAGGGGAAAGAAAAGAAGAGGAAAAGAGGAGGGGAGAAAGAGAAGAGAGAAGAAAGGAGAGGGAAGGGGAAGGAAGGAAATGAAAGGGAAGACGGAGAATGGAAAGAAAAAAAGAGAGAACGGGAGTGCGCGGCCAGTCTGTTATCGGCTATTTCGATTTTCGGTGCTTCATCTAATTGGCCCATTTAAGTTGAAGGCCCGACGGCAAATTGATCATGCATATGACGGCCGTATCAACGGCCGTCGGTGTAACTGCATGGACGAGTGACCGAGTCCGTCGGCAACTTGGGGAAAGAAAGTGAATTAATGGCCTATATATATATACATATATACATATATATATATATATATGCGCGCTATTTCGGGTCATATGACATTCTTGAAAAACCACTTTCTGGACATTATTCCTCACTGTTATCATCACCATGGGAAACCAAAGACGTAGAAAGCGGGGTCTGTGGAGGCGGAAATATGCTTCCGTCCCCTAATCCAAGAAAAACTGTTAAAAATTTGCAGTAATTTGACTTACAATTTGTCCAAAATGATGCACCAAATTGCATCTGAGGACCCTCAAATATCCAGGGGACACCCCTCTCCTTAGACCCCTCCCCCAGGACGGCTATCCGAAACAAGGTTCAGCCCCTCAGTCTCGAACAGGTTCCTACGCTTATGCTTCAAACACATTTTGCATAAAAATGGCAAGAAATAATGCGTACCGCACGTGTCTTCCCTTCTCTGCAAACTCAGGCGTTCAAATTTTGAACACCAAAATGTAACAAATACAGAAACCATTCTGGTGTTCAAAGCATATTTTTAACACTAGGGTTAAGATTCTGAACACCTTTTCTCCATTTTTTGAACGCCGGACGCCTAACGCCTGACGCGTCTTGTTCAAATGCTCAACGCATAGTGTTCAAACTCTGAACGTCAGATTCAGCTCCTGGAGTATAGTGGCATGACGGGAGGAATTGCCTCACTCATTAAAAATATTAGGAATCTTTCCATTGGATAATGTATTATGAGCCAAAATGTACCTAATCCTGAGACTTATTCTTTAACCCAAAGATATGCTAAAACCTAAGATCTTCCGGGGGCTTCCACCACTAGACCCCCACCAGGGGCGCTAAGGTGGGCCTCTGGACCCCAAGCAATAGCTTAGAAGTATAGTGGCCTGACGAAAGGAATAGCCTAATACATTAAAATTATTGGGAATCTTTGCATTTGATGATGCATTATGAACCAAAATATGTCCACTCCTGAAACTTCATTATTCACCCAGAGATATGCTGAAACCTCAGAACTTCCTGGGGCTTCGGCCCCTAGGCCCCCACCGGAGCTTTGCCCCTGGACCCCACCAGGAACCCTGAAGCATAAGCCTGGACCCCACCTACTTCGCGTTCGTTTTCGCGCTACGCATTAACAGATCTGTCGGCAAAACGTAATCTCTACCCCCCCCCCCCCCAAGATTACACCTTCGCTACGCCCCTGCCTACAGGAGAGCACACCAAGCTAGCAATACACAAAACGCCTAATTTGAACAAAAATCCGATTAACAGCTTTCAATGACAAAGGGATGAGTAAAAATGTCAAAAATAAGTGATCCTATGAGAAAGTTTCGTAAGGCTTATTCTCTGAAATGACCTTTCAGTGTAAGCTAGGGTCATGGGTAAAACACTTCAAATCACATGTAATGAGCATACTACAAAGATGTTGCTCGTGATGTCAGATTGCCACATAATCGCCTCTTGATGCAAGCCAGGGGCTGTGCTCAAAGTTTCCGGGAAAAAAGTTTTCGCCATAATAATTCCGTTCAAAATTGTCCTAATAAATGTCATCAGACCGGAGTGCAAACCCCGGCAACATAAAGCCCAAAATTGTGAATGGGATGAGTCATGATTTGCCATCACCAGTTTTCTCTTCTAGTTTCATTCTCGACAAAATAGGTAATTCATTGATTTTTGCGGCAAATTCGTAGTAAAACACCGAAACACAGAGTTGACAGGTTACACTAGTTGTTGGATTGTTACTGGAAAACACATTGTTGAAATTCTAGATTCAGCTAAACCACGCCGCGGGACGAGGCAAATTTTAGCCGAGTTTAAAGCCATTTTATACTGCTATGTTATCAGGTTACCATGAGTTGTGTCAATGCGCAGTAGCCCACACTGCTGTTAAAATTAATGCCTACCAGGGACTGCTGAAGCTACTCTGGGCCTACTGAGTCTCCTTCACCTGGCACGCGAATTTCAGATCATGGGATGTCTTTATGGAACTGTCCAGTGACTTAGCCCAATTGTTGAATTACCGGAACTTGAATATAGAGACATTGCCACCTTCAGCTTAGGTGAAATTCGATATACCGGCATCATCATCTCAAGAAGGTGCAAGAGACGGCTCCCGGACTACTCCCCATGGACAATTTTCAACCAGGAAGATTTCCCCCGGAAAGTCTCGCGACCACTCGCCGGACAATTTCCAGTAGGACAATTCCCAACCCAAAAAATTACCATGCAATTTGGACAATCTCCACCCTGAACAATTTCGAATTATCCGGTGGGGTAAATTGTCGTACCTCCGAATACCATGGTTGAGAGTTGTCCCGGTACAAGAATTTCATTGTCGTGAGTCGTCCGGGGGAATGTTGTCCGGGAAAAAATTCTGAGTGAGAATTCTCTAGGAAAAGTTGCATCACATGACAACATACTTTTATCAGTTAGCTATTCTAACAGCTCCCTGCTTTCACTAAGAAAAGTTAAGGGCGCTCTGCATGATGTCACCGCAGAGCCGTATATGGCTCTGTGCCCCCGATATAGCACGATGGTGCAAGTCAAAGTTTAAAGGGAGAATGCAGTCACCCCAATAAAGAATTGTATAGTAGACTATCCTATTTTCTGAATGGGTCTTGAGAATCATGTGACAGCATTTTTCTCACTCAATTGTGAAATTTACGAAGAGTAACTGCTTGGTTTACCTTGAATAATTATACAATATTTATCTCCTAAAATATCATGACAGATACTTGGAAGAGAAATAAGGAGAAATTTGTGACATTTAGCTATTGTTTCAAAACAAGTTTGGGGCGAATGGTTATGACCTTTAACTGAATTTTAGATTATTATAAAGTTAGTGTTATAAAGTTATGAAGTGTGAATTTAGTTTACAAAGTGAATTAAAAAAGTGAAAGTGCAAAATAAAGAAAGTGAAATTGGGAATACAACTTTTTTGATTTAGAATCTAAGATAGCAAAGAGTGAGAGACGTTTGAAAACTCGGTGTATGATGAGTAATTGACGTTGCTGTGACGAATTTAGGCTTGCAAGTGTTTTCTATGTCGTAAATGGAGATTGCTGCAAGGTAAATACAACAGATGATGACACTTAATTCGCCAAAGTGAGGTTCCTCATTTATGGAGTTTCAATGGTATCTCAGTAAGGTTTAAAGGCATAGGCGGAAATCCAGGATCTAGGACTAGGGGATAGAGGAAAATAGGCCTACCCCTTTCGGCAAGGGACGATAGTATTGCCTACATAAATAAATCCCCCAGATTTACAAAATATTACAAAATGATAAACTTTGTTCTATCACTTTTGATAATCAAAATGGAATGAGTACCGGTAAATTTTACTATCATGTAAACTAAAGTAAACCATTAGGCCTACTCAACTTTAGTATCTTCAAAAATGCTATTTTTTTGGCGTGCACTCATAATTCTCTCATAATAACATGACTTGATATGCAGTGGCGTTGCTAAGAGGGAATAGGGAGCGAGGGTATTCCACCACTATACCCTTGTCTTCACTTGACCCCAGGACGCTCCTGTAACTTCATTCTAAAGTGTCTTTAACAGTTTAAAATGCTATTTTACGGCGTTTATGGTAGATGGTTGCGTTATTGTCAATTCTTGTGGAAAGCTGAAGTAGCATTATTGTTCGCAACGCATAACTCCCATACATCCCCAAACACACACAACCACAATCCCCTTGCACAATCAAATTCTTGAGGTATGTTTACACGTCTCCATTTTTCGCACAGTACCCGGGCCTTTGTGCCTAGTGGGTAATCTAAGCCTAATCAAGGCAGGCAAGGGCGTAGGAAACGGGGGGCTGGGGGCTCCAGCCCCAGCGAAAGTTGTAGGGGGCGGAAGTATGCTTCAGCCCCCACACTTTCCAAGGACAAAAACCCCTTGTCTTTTCTGTTGAAAATGTCAAATATTTGCAATAATTTACCTTAAAATTTGTCCAAAAATATGCACCAAATTTCATCTGAGGTCCCTCAAAAGTACAAAAATTTTCCAAGAAATGTCAAAAATGAGCAGTAATGTAAATTAAAATATGTCAAAAATGATGCACAAAATTGCATCTAAGGTCCTTCTAAAGCCAAAAATTTTCCAAGACATGTCAAATATTTGCAGTAATTTAAATTCTTCCAAAATGTTGCATCAAAGGTCCCTCAAAAATACAATTATTTTTCAAGAAATGTAAAAAATGTGCAGCTATTTACCTTAAAATTAGTCTAAAAAGGTGCACCAAATTGCATCTAAATTCCCTCAGAAGTCCAAAAATTTTCCAAGAAATGTCAAATATTTGCAGTAATTTAAATTCATCCAAAACTGATGCACGAAACTGCATCTAAGGTCCCTCAAAAATCCAATAATTTTTCAAGAAATGTCAAAAAGGTACAATACTTTACCTTAAAATTAGTCTAAAAAGGTGCACCAAATTGCATCTAAGGTCCCTCAAAAATCCAAAAATTTTCCAAAGGGGAGTGGGACACCCCTCACTAGGACGGCGATCCGAAACAATGTTCAGCCCCCCAGTCTCAAACAGCTTTCTACGCCTATGCAGGCAGGGGTACTGCTAATATACTAGCACCCCCCTACTATACGCGGGCTAGAGGTGTAGGTGTATGCTGTAAACAAGTAAATCATATGACTCAACAATGATGCACGCCGTTGACCTCTGTCATGTGTTAAATAATTTTCCAGTTGACCTTCATAAATATATGCTAAAGTTGTAATGACCTACTTGCAATTTCACAGCTTGCATAAACAATCTAAACAGGTTGACAAGTAAGGTGTGAATTGAAATGAGAACTTTCATATATTGGGCCTGGGCACAGCTCAATCCTATTTGACAGCTGCCGTGTTTACAATACCCGGTCATTACAGCAAAGTGAGGGATCTTGAGCTCAGAGCGGATCCTGGAAAATTCGGAGGTCAGATGATCTGCGGTGTAATATGAGCCTTCTTCCACGATTTCCCTAAATGGAACCTTCTGCCGTTGTGCGTGATGCGCCGCATAAGCAATGGCATGGGCGTGGATCATGGGGGGGGACGCGTCCCCCTCACTTTTTTGGAAGGGGGGACATCGCCGAAAAGTCCTCCACACTTTTTCAAAAATCATGAAAACTAAAACTGTGATTATGAATTGACATTACATATTAAAAGCTAAATTTCGCCCAAATATGGCACCATTTGCCATTTAGACACCTTTTAATTTCATTTTTTCTTCAGAGGGGAGGAGTTCCCCCTCCCCCTAGACCCCTACCCCAGAACAGCGATTCATATATGGTGAAAAGTCTAACAATTTACTGTTCCCTCATTTCACGAAGTGTAGTTCTGATTTACCCCAAGGACTGAGTAAAAAATTCAAGCAAAATGAAAAAAAAAACTTCCTAAAA
Organism: Holothuria glaberrima; assembly: GCA_009936505.3. Lineage (NCBI taxonomy): Eukaryota > Metazoa > Echinodermata > Holothuroidea > Aspidochirotida > Holothuriidae > Holothuria > Holothuria glaberrima. The sequence goes on along the minus strand of WURT03388046.1, from coordinate 15,939 downwards.
ATTAGAAATTCTTGGTGATATATTCAATTCAAAATTAGCACCAAATGTAGCACCATTTTGCATCCAGCCCCCTTACGTGAGCAAAACTTTTTCAAAGGGGAGGGGACACCCCCCCCCTCAGACCCTCCCCCAGGACAGCGATTCGCAAATAGTGAAAAGTCCCCCCCCCCCCACACACACACACACTTTTGGGGATGGATCCACGCCCTTGAGCAATGGAGTAAGGGAAAATAAGCCAGTGAACCACAACTGGAAAAAAGGCCGTGGCCGGCTCGGCTTGAACCAATTGGTTGGAAACTGGGCCGTTAAATCTAACTCCACGATTTCGATCTATTTAAGGGCTGCTTCCAAAATTTTAAGTTTGATTTCCTTGTATCAGCTGTATTAAAAGCTACCGTGTTGAATTAAATATGTGCCCACTTTTCTCGTTATGAAAAATGTAGGGGAAAATCGCCGTCTCCACATGTTGACACCCATGATAGCAGCAGAGTAAGTGTAAAATGAGTCCTACCAGTCATCAAGAAAGTGTGAAACGTTCCTTTTTTTGGTCGGTTGGCAGGTTTGTGGATCGCGAACATTTTAATCCTGAAATTTTCTAGTTCTTTCATGTTGGTACATCCTGGCTTTGCTCACACTTAACTTAAAATACCAGTTTGTACAGACTAAGGATAAAGTGTATAAAATTAAGTAGCCAAACACCGCCTGTTCCATTTTTGCATACCTTACTCCGTAGCTCATTCGCTACCTCTGCATACCAGGAATTGGTAGTTCAGGAAAAAACTGGTCAGTCTCTTTATCTTTCGGTCAGTGGCGTCTCCAGGCTTTTCGAAATTGGGGGGGGGGGAGGTTGCACTGGGGGAACAGTTGTTCCGCCGGGGTTACACCAAATGAAGGACTGAACGTCGCTCGTCATGGTGACGTGCAACCCTGCCCTGTAGGCGTTGGAGCCTAGGAGCCCATTGTACTGCTCTGTGGGGTCCAGGGACAATGTTCCAGTGGGGATCACGGAGCAAAGCCCTCGCAAGCTCTAGGGTATTTACTAATTGTGATCATGAGAATGAAACATTTGATTATTTCCAAAATAGCAATTGAATCGCATTAAACAGGCCACAAAATAGAAATCACAATTTGATAATTTTGTTAGACTTACTCGCACTAAGGGGAGGTGAGCAGTAACGACGGATCATGTTAAGGTTTGCATTGTGCTTTAAAAATAAATCCACTCATGTTGCCCAATAGGAATTAATGTTGAGACAACAATCTTCCACGTATATGTCACTGAGGGAAAACCTTCACATTAGAACATCGAAGATGCATCTACGGCTGCGTATTCAGGGCTAGCGGGGAAAATTTGGAAAAATAAGCTCTTGAATCTGATTCGTTGAATTTTGGTTGCTTTAAAATTATAATTATGACAAATAGATTTCCTGCATTTTCTTCAGCAATAAATGAAAATAGGGTGGTTAGTGCCTGCTGAGGCCACGCCTGGTGCACGCACGAAGAAAGCCGAAAATTCTGGTATTGTATTCAAAAAAATGTAACTCAAGTTTTAATACTCCTTTCGGAGGTACTATCATTTTATGGTCATCTGTTTGGTGCTTGGTCAGTTGGTTCAACCTCTCGGCTAGGATTGGGGACTGAGCAAACTTCCCCTTGCAAATTAAAGGCACCGGTATTTAACATTATCCTATGAGCAGATGAGTATGAGGGTAAAGCTATTTTGCTATTCTCATATTTATTGGATACGCGTTGAAGAAGGCAAAGAAATTCGCAGTTTTTGCAGTTTTGGAACATAAAATCTGCATAGAATTCAATGTGGCAATTGAACTGAAGGGAGAGCACCAATGACCGCAGTAGTCCTAGCTGTTGAAAATAGATGTTGAAGCGACAGCTGTGGATTTTATCCCTCAATAAGGCAGATCCTTCCCATTGTTCAACAAATAGATGCGGGCCAGGGTGGCGCCAGGATTTGCCCAAATGGGGGCAGACTCCCCGACGTGGGGCCAGCGACCCGAAGCCCTGACAGCCCCGATGCCGCCGAGGGTTGGTGAGGGGGATTTGAAGAAAACATGTGCACTATACCATACCACTGCGGGGTATATATTGCATAAAATTTGTATACACTAGAGGAAAATAGTTCCGCGCTTATGTAATGTTTTCCCCGGAATCTAAAATGTGAAAAGCGCGCCAAGCGCGCCAATTTTTTTGGCTAAGCCTACTCTAAAAAAATCTGTACTTATTTGATGTTATATAGGTCAATTGTCCGGGTAGTTGGGCCCTGTTGGGCACAACTTACATTGTACTTCTCTCCTCGAGTCACGAACCGTACCGCACGACTGACATAATAGAACTTTAACTAAGTTTAGCGAAATGAGATGAAATTCTCGACATTTACCTGTTCACATAAATCCATGTATTCTACTTATTAGGTGACTTGAAAAGATGGAAAGGGTTTGTACGACAGAGGGCCAAGTCATGTCAGCGACCTCAAGTTCCGGCAGCCGTTGTGTCGAGGGGTGGTGAGAAGGGGATATGAGGAGCCTAATTTTCCCATGTCATTGCACGGCATATTTTGCACAATATCACTTAATACTTCAAGAGCTGAGTTACGCACTGATAGTGTTCTTTTGATTCTGAATCGTGAAATTGCAAAGCACGCAAAGCGCGCGAAAATTTTTGGTAGGCTAACACAAAAAACATGTGTGCTCAATAAGAACAATAAAAAAAAAAAAAAAAAAAACTGCAGGGGTTATAGACCGTATCGGGGATAACATACATTTGTGTCGAAACCACCTGGAATACCGATGAAATAGCCAAACTTTCTCCGTGAGTCGCTCACCAACTGGCCCTACCGCATGAGCGGCATGACACACACTGCAGAACGGCAACTAGGCTTTGCGAAATGGGATGAAATTTACGACCTCTACATAACCTGTTTACTCTGCCTACATGTTACTTGGTAAGGATGATAGAATGATAGGACTTATGCTATTTATCTATGTGGAATGGAACTATTGAAGAAACTGGAGTGACTCTACAGCGCGCAGAAATTTTGGGTTCTTATTAGAGAAATTGTTCTCTTGAGAGCAAAAACAGGTAAACCGTCGGGGAGACTAGTCGCCGTCGGGGACTGTATACTCTGTCGTATCGACTAAGACTCCAGGACGAAACTGTAAAAATTTCCCGACTGGGAGGGGGAGCCTTTACTGACGAGGGGCATGACTCCCTGCTCCACCCTCTGGCACCACCCCTGATGCGGGCGAAGTGTGCCTAAATGAAAATTGTAGTTTTGAGAACATTTTGTGCAATTTCAGCTGCATGATTGACTGATGAAGTAACTGTAGGTAATCTTTTTCATATCGATATATAAACGGTATGTTTATGCATAATCTTTCCCATACCCAGTGTTTCCAGTGTATTTCGATACTATCGCCGATGAGGCAATTTCATGGGTGTCAACAGGTGGGGGAAGGGGTAATTATTCAATGATTTGAGAGTCTAGGGATTGTCACACTCACTTTTTCCAGAACCCTAACCAAACTTGTAGGCATATGTCTGATTTCAAAGCTCCCAACAAGCTGTTTTAATGTAATCAAACTCAGTCGAAAATGGCGGAAACAGCCTTTAAATGGATTAACTTAAAATCGTGGGAATCTCAGATACGAACACTACGATATCATCTGACCTCGAAAATTTTCCAGAGCCCGTAACCTACTTGATCCAAAGATCCCTCAGTTTTTGTACTTCGTGGTTCGCGCTTGAAGTAGTTCTGTGTGCAAGTCCCCCTCCCGGCCCAACTCTCTTACTTCTGAGTAACTTTTGGCCCTTGTGGTCAATTATTGGGATAACCTTAGTGGGCAGGGTTCACTAGACCAAAGTTAATTAGAAAGAAGATCCTCACTCTTAACGTAATCCTAACCCGAACCCTAATCGTACTTGGGCGGGACTAATCCTACCCGATGCTAATCCTTCTAATTCTGTACGCAACTACGCAACGTAACCCTACCTCTAACCCGAAGAGGATTTTCTGTCAAGCAGATCTTCAGTACAGTGAACCTTCGATCTAGTTAACATTCGGTCCATTGGGCATCCCTTATAGTCCCCAAATGAATACAGCATGTTAAAGTAGCCTACAGCTGCATAAAACGCGTATGCCAAGTATAACTGTTACGAGAAGCCTCCAGTTAAGTTAGTTAACACGTGAATGTTATACTCACGTATACGTGAATCTTTGGCAAACATGTGGCACTGTTATGATTTCATAACCCACAACGACTGTCTGCCCCAATATCATCAGACCGTCCAAAGGTGTGCTTGAACGTTACCACCTTTGTCCTCAGTTGACAAATAGAGATCAAAGTCATTATCTTGAGAACACATCAGAGGTGTTTATTCATGTGTTTACCAGGAGCAGTTATACAGCTAAGCTTTCAGTAAAGTCAAGGGAACATAGGAGTAGGCTACCCATAGCCTCGTGGTTTGTCAATGAATCATCAAAAGTGCAAAGATTCATCATGAAAAAAAAAAAAACAAACATATAAAGATATGTTGTCATCAACTTTGTATGCTTTGTGATATGCAGATAGGAAGAAACAAAGAATTGGGTAATTGATAGTAGCTTCTAGGCCTTCTAAGCTAGTGAACTAGTTCGGTGTGAACTTGTTCGTCGGTCTGGTTTTGATTTCCGTTCCAACCAATCGCCGGTTTGGGCACAACCAGCTTCTACCCGAGATTAAACCGGCATCGGTTTTGGGGTAGGCCAAGCGATTCAAACCGACGAAGCTGTCAAACCAAATAAAACGAACCCAGAAATAACCCAAAGTAAGCTTTCTTGGAAAGGACAAGAACGGGGCATGTAATTGATAATATCTCCTTGGTACACAATTGAAAAGTCTACAAAATATACCGAAAAGTAGTCTGGGATCTATATGGACTCGTGACAGCGTTTCATCCCTTACACAGAGGTTATCACCTAAACGGTTTTGGCATTTTGGTATGGTTCGGGATGGTAAATGTTCCTTGGACAAAAGGCGTAAATTTACATCAATTGAAATGTCGGCCTTTCGGTTTTTCTCTGGTTGGTTCGAAAACAGACAGACCACTAGAAACCGGTTTCAAGACAGGTCATACCACCGAACCGTCGGTCCCAAAGACTGATCTCGATCATGGGCGTGGATAATGGGTGGGGTAGGGGGACACATCCCCCTCACTTTTTGGAAGGGGGACATCGCTTAAGCAAGCAAAATGAAAAAAAAAAAAACTTCCTAAAAAAGGAAATTCTTGATGATATGTTCAATTCAAATTTAGCACCAAATGTAGCACCATTTTGCATCTAGCCCACCTTACGTGAGCAAAAAATTTCCAAAGGGAACCCCCACCCCTTAGACCCCTCCCCAGGAAAGCGATTCGCAAATGTGAAAAATCCCCCCCCCCTTTTGGAAATGGATCCACGCCCATGATCTCTACATATAGCTGGATAGCGCTTGTGGCAATAACCTTGAAGCCACCGGTCCGCTGTCTTGCCACTCCCACAATACAGGCCTTTCGTCGATACGACAGTACGATACACTGTGTGAAACTTTAGACTTTGTATTAGACTGTGCAACGAGATATAAAGTTGATTGCCAAGTTGCACAGTAAGGTGCCGTCATGTGTTGCAATCAATTAGGTGATTCTCCTTTTATTCATGCAGCTCACGGTATTAGTCCATTTACAGTGACAACTAACTTAGCATTTTATGGTACCTGGACCATCCTTTTTGTCCATTGCTGAAAAAAGGGAATTCGCATGAGTTCATCATGCTTTGCAGCACTTAGGCCTATAGGCTGTATGACCGACTATCCTGCTGGAATAGGATTAATGGCAATAGTCCTAAAACAAAACAGCCCATGAAGTACTAACCCGGCACAAGCAGGAGTGAGGGGCTCCAGCCCTCCGATTCCAACCCAAACGTTTTTTAGAAGAAAAAGTGACCTCAGTCGCCAGGTGAAAATTAATTTCCCCCTTAAAATACTTGTTAGGCTACAGGTAGTATTCCCAGGCTATGGTGCTACCATGGGGGCATCATATGGGTCTAACGTAAGTTAGCTGACCCATATGGACCCCACTGAATTTTACACCCAAAATTAAAATATGGCCATTGTTGGAGCCAGATCATGTTATCCACTTATGGATAATTCTAGAGCCCGATGAACAGTTTAGGCCATCTACTCATGACATACATGTGGGTGATCTTTTGTGGGCCAGCATGGTATATGAATCCTTTGTAGAAATCATGCATATTTCCTATTCAGCTTGATGGATAGGCCTATTTTGTTTTTCTTATTACAAGCAAGATTCCGTCCACATGGACCGTATTGGCCAGCTAGCCCTCTTTACCGCGACATCCACATAGTGTGGCTCATGTAACCCTAGCAGGGAGCCCCTATGGGCTAGTATGGACAAAACCTATGCAGTGACCTAGGGTTTCCCCACATGCTCCCATACGAGTCTGCCTACATTAGTTTGGTGAGAACCCATTTTCATCCCATACAAAACCCAAAAAACCAACAAAAATGCTAAGACTTACTCACTTGGCCCTTACTGATCCCACATAGGAAGAACGTAATGCTAATGTGTGCCCTATAAAGATTTGGCCACAGGGCACCGTTGGCCCCACATGTGAGTTAGTTAGTTAGATGAGGTTTAACGGCCCAGTTTCCAACCAAATGGTTCAAGTCGAGCCGGCCCCACATGTGAGAACTATCCAAGAAAATGCACCGTTAGGCTACACGGGCCCTTTTTGCTCAGCCCATCCGTTTACTGTACATCTGCCCCAACAAAGCCAGCATAATACCTCCACTTGGGCCCACTTATAACTGCACATTCTAACCCATGAAAAGTACGTAATGCCCATAAATAATCCATGTGGGTGGCAGAAGGCACCATTTTGCAGTCTCCAGTCATAGGTGAGCCAGCCAACTTAAATATGCCGGTTTACATGAACTGAGCCAAGAGTTTTCCCATCTTGCCTATCCAGCCATCAGATTGAATGTAAGTTGCCTGTGACTCTAGTCCGTCCAAATTCTCTCCCATTTTTCCTGTTTAAATGTTTACATTTTACAAAGGGAAGTGCGCAAGTCGTCTTCTGCGGTGTTCTGATGTGGACAGCAGCGAGGATTTGTGTGGAAATGAGGGCGGGGCATAATGGGTCATTGAGGCAATAGCTACTGTGTCAAAAAGTGAAAATCAATGGGATTCTTTTCAAAAAATGTTGGGGTGAAGAGACATGGAGATAGGCCCACATTCCTTCACAGTTGTGATTTTGGTTAGGCTAGGTTTGGTGCCCTTCTGATGCAATTTATGATAAAAATCTAAAACATATCCCCATGTTTCCCTTGCCCCATCCCATTCCTTCCAATCCCCCCCCCCTTCCTGCTCGATTGCTTTGAAAGCAGTTATAATCACTCAAATGCACACTACATGCATGCAATGCTTTTTAACAGGCCTCGCAAATATGGAATTGGTATGGCTGCCATTACGTGCTGGCGGTGGTTAGAGTGGTGGTTTCCTTCATAGCAAACTTACTTTAGTTCACTCCTTTGTACCTAATCTGATGTAATGAGTGCATTTGTTCAACCGAATTGTAGTTTACAATCCCGCCCGATTATGTGACCACTACATACATTTTTTTTTTCAATAGCGAGGGCGCTCTCACTGCGTAGAAGACAAATATATGGCTCTGATAGATGTCCAGGAACGTATTTGCATATTCCTTTTTTCAGTCATGTCTCTGTTTGGGAAGTCTTAAAGAGGAACTGAGCAGAGTTTGCTCGGCAGGGAAGGTACGAATGCTATCGCATGCATGGTATCAACAAGGTCTCCATCATAAGACTTTACCCTAAATGTGAAACATTTCCGGTAGTCAGGGGCGTATATACATGAATTCGCAGGGGGGGGGGGTTGTGAACTATTTGGGGACCAACTGCATTTCTTGGAGACCGACTCCCATTGACATAATTGTACCATCCGAATTTTCAAACGCTCTAAGTTTTTTTTTTGTTTTTTGTTTTTTTTTGCTTTTTTGCACTTTAAATGTTGTTCATGTCTGGTCTACTGTCACAAAAGCACACTGAACTGAATTTGAGACCGACTTTTTGGCGCTCAGAGAGCGACTTTTGATTTTCACTGGGGGGTGTTACACCCCACACACCCCGTATTTGCGCCCTTGACGGTAGTGATGATCAAAAGAATAAATATCACCAAGGTTTAGTTAGGTAGTGACAGGACAACTCCTCATGAACAACTTTCACTGAACGATTCCCACTGAACAATACCCACCCATGACATTTATAACTCAGAAAACTCCCTCGTCATAAAATTTGGAATTGACCTGAGCGGGGATTGTGAAGGGGAAGTTGTCCATTAACCTAATTAGATTTTTTGAGAAACACACGCTCTAAGTTCCTTATTTAGCCATCCCATTGACCGTAGTATTCTGCGTTAACTCATAGTACAAATACGTTTGGAACAGGCAAACGAGGGAGCGGGCATCGGCAACCCCGTGAATGAATCTCGATAGAAGTCCATTGGAAAATGTGTGAACTTATGTAATGAGCCTAGGCAAAAATGGAAGCTTTATGACCTGTAGGTGCACATGGTTGATCCATAAGGAAGGCACATACATTCTTGAGATAAGAGTAGCCTTCAAGACCAGGCAGCATAGCTTGATTTACCTTCAGGGGACCCGTAACCTCTTGTGTTAGGGGCCCCTTTCGGGTCAGTTGTCACAGAAATTTTCGGGGATCCCCTAAAAGTAAAAATATTGGGGGCCCGTAACCTATAGTTTGCCTCGATTACTGGGGGAGTTGTTATTTGACAAACTCCCTGGCCGGATGTTGGATTCCCGCCGCAGAGTCCATGTAAAGAGCAGTTATCTGCCGTTGATGGTCGGCGCAGGTCGTTTCCGAAAGGACCAGAAATTCCGGCCACCAGGCTTCGTTCAAAAAGTGCTATTTCCGGAAGGCACTGATTTCAGATAACAAAGTAACAGAATAGTAATTTCTTGCTTAACAGGATGTGTACCTTTTTCCAGCCCTTCATGTTTTCTAATTTCTCTATTATAAATCCCACCACGACGCAAATCATCAACTTGTTCTGACGAAAGGCACAAAATTGTTCACCAAAGAAACTGGGAATCTTCTATAAGCTTTGCTTCTAATTAGTAGTGTACTTGTTTTTTTTTTGTTAAGGGGTAACTCATTCTCCCAATCAGCTGTTGCTTTCTCTGAGTTGTCCCCAGTCTTTTTACTTTTAATGAAAATGTACTACACCGTATCTGTTGATTGAAAAAGGACTGAAATAAATGTCAATAACTTGAATTGAGTTGAATGCAGAAATCTGGTGTATTTTCTTGTCTCTTCGCTCGAGAGAAAAGTTTTCATCTTTGGAAAAGTAACTATCCAACCTGCTTGGTGCATAGACGGAGGTAGCAGGTGGGGCTGGGGGATTAAATGTGGTGAAGGGGAGCTACAAGCCCCACAACTCGAGGACGAAAACCCCCTTACTTGTACCCTGCATAATTTTTTTTTAAATCTGCTCGTTAAATTGCACCTTTGGACCCTCAAATATTCAAAAATGTTCCAAAGGGAAGGGGGCCCTACCCTTAGACCCCTTTCCCAGGACGACTGTCCGAAACGTCGTTCAATCCCCAGCTGAGATCATCTTTCTACTCCTATGGTTTGGTGTGCAGGACAACCTGCACTATGGCTTTTATTTGGACCTTTTTATAGACCTATAAGCAAAAGGGACCAACATCTGTGCAGAACCCTAAAGGAGGGTTTCCATACATGCGTATCTACTGTTTTCCTGTATAAAATGACTCTACTACTTAAAACAAGTCTAAATTTTGGGTATTACCTATAACCCAAGACAATTCCAACTGAAATTTCTGGTTGGGAAAGTTATCTGACGGGTAGTTGTCATGGGGTGGAGTTGTCCGAGGGTAAACTGCCGGAGGTGGGATTGTCCTCATGAGAATTGTTGGGTGGTTTTCCGGTCACGGGCTAGGCTTACGTTTCCATGTAAGTGCACAATAGCAAATAATTGTACATTGCAAACGGACTGCATTCCGATGCAGTGCTGTCGATGGCGCTCTGTTAATAAAAAGACCTGTCGGCATGAATTCCCTTTATCGACGTTCCAGAAGGAAAGGCTCCCTTTGAGTTGGAAAGCAAAAATGCACTAAATCCTCGAATAACGACAAGCGAAGTAGCAAGAGAACTTGCTAATTATTTGAGTAAAGTTCCCCAGATTTAGGAGGGCTTGGGTAAAATTCTATCAGCGTAGGGGAGGTAGAACCATGCACACACTTTTATGCAGGGGTCCTCGCAGGGCAAAAGGCCAGGATCTCCATGATTTCCAAATAATCAGAATATTGTAACGGCAGGCCTCCCATGCTCGTGGCATTGAGGAGCATGTTATTTAACCGATAGCTCAAATCTGGGTGGAGAAGGGTGAAGGGAGGGGCAGTCATGCGACATGCATCCATTATCTGCGCTTCTGGTGGTAATGGTAGCTGAAGTAAACAGACTGAATCCTGGGGTTTTCCTTCATTTCACTTATTTTATCCCTACGGTCACTCACACTCAATATAAACCATACGTTTAAATCTGAGCACCTTTTCACTGGTGCGCATGTCTTTCCAATAACAAAGATCTCCTCAAAGAAGAGGGTTGTCACATATTCTACCCAAATTATGTTCCCTTAGTCTAGGAGCTGTTTTGCGCATCTTGAAGACTTTATATATTCTATTCACCTTCACTCTTATTGCCATTTGTGTTGTTCAGTCGAAGGCGTACTGATTTAGTTACACGGAATTGTCAGTTTCATCTAAGATTAGCATTTTTACAATCGCTTGCTAGACGTGTATGAAACTTTTTTGACCAGTCCGCAGCGAACTCTAATTTCGAAATGACCCAATGTGGATGTTTAGGAAGGAGGACAAGATTTTCGTAACATTTATCATTTAATCGCCTCCTTAACATGTTTCAGGGGCAACTTGCTCTAGAAAAAACTTTTGCTCTTGGAAGTGAGTTGAAATACAGACTGTGCAAACTTCAAGGCAATTTGAACAATTTTAGAACAATATTTTGCTTGTATGTACTCTGCTCTGTGAAGTGCCGTCTTTGAGTAGCGATCATTATCTGGGAACACGGTACCAATCATTCAAACCCTTCTGACTCCAGTGACGTAGCCACGGGGGCATGGTCGACAGCCCCCGTGAAAGTTTGTCGCTCCCCCAGTCGCCCCCTGGCGATCTGGGCCAAAACATTCACTCGATTGGGCTACTTGATAATGATGGACGGTTTACCTGTTTTTTTTGCTCTGAAGAGGACAATTTTTCTAATAAAAACCCAAAATTTTCGGCGCGCTACGCGCGCTGCAGTATTACTCCAGTTTCTTCACCATATTGTAAGTTCCATGCTACATAGCTAAGATAGCACTAGTCCTGTCTACCTCACAAGTACTATGTAGGTAGAGTACAGCAGCCTCAAAGGACCCAAATGTCCACATATGCTTTTTTTCATATAAAAAACAGACTTAAACTGACCATGAATAACTACTCCAGCATTGAAACTAAAAAATTAATGACAGTAATTTTCTCCCACACGCTTTTCTTCCTAAGTTCTTTTATGTATGTATTCAGTTGAAAAGAGACAACTATAAAAGAAATGCAAAATCCTTTTTTGAGCTTTATAGTGTAGTATAGTAAACTGAGATTCGGGTTTTGCCAAGAAGACCCGAATTTAAACAATATCCGAAGCAAATATTTCATTTCGATTTCATGATGAAAAAGACAATTTTTTGTAGTTATTGTGAAGAGATGATTTCTACCCACTGTTTAACTAATAAACCTTTCAATCTTTTTTGCATTATAAGGTTGTCCAAGTTTTCGATACCATTGAATTGTCGATACGGATTACATGGTGAAAGAGCATATTTTTTTTAAGAATTAAAAACTTGTGTGGGGACCTGCTAATCAAGGAGAGCCTGTGGGACTGTTACATGCGTCGCTCTCATTGGTGTAGTGTTTAACCATGGAGGTAAACGCAAAGCATAGCTAAGTCTGCTAGTTGACTATTCCGTCCGAGGGCAGTTCAGTCCGGCGTGTAACAGACTTCATCAGCTGGGCGACCGATTTTAGAGGCAAGCCAAATGCCAAGTGGGAGGAAAGCCGGGGTGCCCGGAGGGGAAAAAAACCCACGTACATCGAGCGGGATCTGAACCCACGCACATGAGGAACTCATTAGTGCACACTAGCTGGAATAGGCCACTCTGCCACCCGATTGATTCTGTATTAGTGGTAGTTAACTCCACATTCGTGCACTGCTTTATACAGGCCCGTAGTCAAAAGGCAAGGGGGAGAAATTGTCATTGACTTACTACATTCTCACACATTTGACCTCCCTGAAAAAATTTTTCGCCCCCGGAAGCCATTTCGCCCCCTTCAGAACCATGTCTAGCTACGAGCCTGCAGTGCTTGAGCGACAGGGGTCCAAGCTTCCCTATGACTGCAGCCTGAACTCTGACGCTGAGAGCGACGGGTCACCGAAAGGTTGTCGACAGCAAAATTCAAGATTTTCGTCGTGCATTTAGGGTTTTTAGTCATGAAATTGGAAAATTTGTAGGATTTATTACAGTATCTGCTCTGATTAAAATCAAAACATCAAGTAAACCACAGAGGCGAAAGGCTGTTGGCTTTAACTTCACATTTTATAGTTTCCCGACTTCATTGGAAAATTCACCCAACCGTGGGGATCCTTAAAAGACAATTGACATGGCCCTACCCCCATCTGGTGTTACGTGCCACTGTCACGACGACGAACAGTCTTCCTGACTTTCCTTAGTCTCAAGAGCACAAAACCTCCAACACTTGTGACTTTAACATGCTACAACTTCCAAAGGCCTTCAAACGAACCAAAAACAAGTACGCAAATCTATGAAAGAATGATTAATTGCCGGTACACATGCTTTCTGAAGTTTAAATAAATGCTAAGACTGCTTTCCAACATCTTTACCGTCATGGAATGGTAACTTAAATATCTACTGACGGCCAGCTTGTCGGCTGTTCTGTGATTGGTAGCCTGCTTTAACCAGACGAAATCTTTTGCATTCAAGCGTGAATCAAGGGAGGAAGATGGGTGGGAGAAGGGGGCGTTAGGGACGCCCCGAGTTGAAGATTCTTTACTTCACCTTTCCATAGGTTGCTATACTCGGCATTGTCAAACCTGAAGTCACCCCCCCCCCCTCAATTAAAAGATCCTGCATACGCGGATGGACAAGGCTGTATTTAAAGAACCCGAATCAATTCCTTTATTATTGATCGAAATTACACATAAATTTGATCCGTTTAGTGGCCTATGGATCCTTGCAGGCTTTTAATGGACACAACTTTCCCTCCCGTCATACCAAAGCTTCCGGGTCGGCTGTCCATAGTATTTTCAAATGTGTGTAACATCATGGCCGTTGGAATTTTGAGCATCGAGAACGTCTGTAATAAGATAGGGTCTTACCGTTTGACACTTTACTGATCATATGCATTTTTCCATAGCGGAAAGATACTAGAAGGCAAAACGTTGCCTAAAATATACTTTCAGTTTCTACCATCCTTGCGTAATGAATACTTGAATTCATTTGCTACAACATCCACACCCGCAGGTTGAGCTAATCCCTTCAACAACGTGGTATACACTGCACCCTACAAAAATGTTAGGGACTAAATTTGTCAGTCAACATTTTGGCCCGGAGGAAATATCACATGATTTACACACCTATTCGGGCCGTTTCGTGGGCTCTGGCCCCTTGTAAAAGTTTTCAACGGGCAACAGTCATAGGCGTAGGAAGCTGTTTGAGACTGGGGGCTGAACCTTGTTTTGCATCGCCGTCCTGGGGGAGGTAAGGGGGGACACCCTCTCTCCTTTGGAAAATTTTTGGATTTTTGAGGGACCTTAGATGCAATTTGGTGCATCATTTTGGACAAATTTTAAGGTAAATTACTGCAAATATTTCACGTCTTGGAAAATTTTTTGTCTTTTGCAATTTGAGGGACCTTACTTGCAATTTGGTGTATCATTTTTGGACATATTTTAAGTTAAATTACTGCCCATTTTTGACATTTCTTGGGAAATTTTTGGACTTTTGAGGCACCTTAGATGCAATTTGGTGAAACATTTTGGACAAATTTTAGGGTAAATTACTGCAAATATTTGACATTTTCAACAGAAGAGACAAATAAAGGGTTTTTGGCCTTGTAAATTTGGAGGCTAAAGCATACTTCCGACCCCTACAAATTTCGTTGGGGCTGGAGTCCCCCGCCCTTGGGCACAATTAAGCTATACCCCTTATATGAAAGCTCACTAGTAGGCTTTTCACAATGATTTCAAATTTATGTACCATGACCGTTGACATTTTGAGCTGGAAGACTTTGAGGTTCCTAGTTTTCACTTCATTCAAAATGCCATTTTGCATAGGATATATCGCAAAAAGGTGCCTGAAATGCCTTCAGTTTTCTTCACTTTTGCCTGATGAGTACTTCAACTCCTTTCTTACGGCATGCATATCACAAATTGAACACAGCATTTCAGCAACATGGTCTATACAGCCCCCCCCTCCCCCAATTGTTTTTCCAAGGTATTAAATTCGTAGGGTAATATCCTCCTCGGTGATTCCCCTTGAATAAGCGGTGTGATCGAGATGACAGGGAAAACGCTTAGGGAGACTTGGTCAAGTTTAAAAAGAACCACTGTCTTTCTTTGACAAATCAGCGTAATATCAAACAAGGACAATGGTCGCCTATTTTTAGTTGTTAGCTGATACTTACATCTACCCCCTAAGATCGGCTTAGTATCCATAGTTACAATAGAAAAAAAGTATCCATAGTTACAACAGAAAAAAAAGTATTTTGCAACTCGAGAATTATGACTGAGTCATCGGCCCACACTCGCTTTTTACTAGAAACAAGAGTTGCTTTGGGACCTTAGGCAAATTTGGTATCAATAAAGACAGGTCTCTCGGTCTCTCGGCTACATACGAGCATGACTTTATTGATACCTTTCCGATCGTATCAAATGCTAATTACATGAAATATGGAATCGGTTTTAACCTATAATGGGAAAATATTTATAGATGTATTACCAATTGCAACCGAAAAAAAGCTTTGTTGAAGTTGCGTGGGGGGGGGGGGTTACACACCTTGATAATGTAGACTACGTGCAACAGCGTACAGTGACATGATTTGGAAATTTACAGTAAGATATGATTAACTAATCGAAGCGTAATTAAGTAAAATGGGAACGCAGAGTGGATAAAAGATAGAACATAGGCGTAGGAAAAGGGGGCAGAAGGGGCGACGGCCCCACTCTCGATGGTGGGGGGCGAAAGCCTTGTTTCGACCCCACTTTGGAGGACACGCTGCCAAAATATGGCATTGAATAGGATGAAGTTACTCCAAAGTTTGCCAAACATTGCACCATTTTGCAGCTAGGGTATTTTAAATAGTCACAAAATTTCCAAAGGGATGAAATTACTTCAAAGTTTGTCAAAACTTGCACCATTTTTCATCTAGGGCACTGTAAATAGTCAAAAAATTTTCAAAGGGGAGTGGGACACCCCCTCCCCCAGGACATTGGTCACTAACATTCACTTTCGCCCCCCACTTTCAAACAGCTTCCAACGCTTATGTAGAACAAGGAAGATATAAAAGAGAAAGGAACGGCAAAGAGTCGACAGTTCTACAAATTTAAAACCGTAAAACGAAAAATGATGCACTGCCAAGCGTCCGAGAGGACTCGAACCCACGTACGTAGCAGTGGGAGTCGAGCGCCTTTTTTTTCTCTTTTATTGAAAGGCGAGCCCACTGGCCCACCCGTGTAAAATCGTATTTACAATATTTACAGCATT